>JAMAFX010000100.1:0-82168 GCA_023625875.1 Trichocomaceae sp. PYS4502
GGTAGGCTACCGATTAGGTCTAGCCGAACGGCAGAATTCTGCCCACGTGATCGGAGGTCTGAGTTTCTGAGATAAAGCCCGCATTGATGATTGGCGGATGGATTGATGTGTTGCCTGCCAGGTGCGATTTCTGCTGATGGTCGTACTTAGTTCCATGGATATCGTCTCAGTTGACGAGGCGAGGTTACTGATGTGCCTGGCAGAAGCCGCCTAATGTTCATTTGATTTGATGCTTTTGCTCCGCCTGCGAGGCGGGATGAGCGCCTGGCAACAATCAACCCGTTGCATCACACACAGCAGCTCAACATCTCTTTGAGAACGAACGCGTCTTGAATCGAAATCCTCAAGCATCTCTGAAATACCCCTCGCATGGTCCTTGAAAACTATTTGCAATGGAGGTGTTTCTTTCCAAGGTTGGAACTTCAGTCCCTGTAACACTTAGAGACTTCGTTGGGCTTTCTCTGATAGTCGTCACACAGGTCACCCAGCAGGCCATGAATTATGCCATTCGGTAAGAGTAATAGTCTCAGCCCATTGTTGTATGATTTATTCTGATTATGTGTAGCTCTGGCATAAGCATTACTGCAACATATGCAATCAGTCAATCATCTAGGCTGCTCAAAGTATGATTACCTACATATGACCAAGGTTTTCACAGTACTAATACACACGACACGCAGAATGTCAAAGGAACAGACAGAGCCGAACTACTCCCGCTACAAGAACGGCTGCAGAGCAAAATCACAGTATGGCAATATTGTGCTAATCCAGTTCCAACACGCACTTTGAATTGACGTAACCTAGGTGATATCACCCTCGATCGACATGATCGAGCTAATAGCTGCGAGAGGAAATACATCACTAGAGTCTGCCGTCTCTCTGACCAAATCCATAAGACATGACATCCAATCACTAGCACGACGGTTAGAAAAGGCAGCAACAGCAGAAGAATTAGCGCACAAGGGGGCATTGTCATCAAAGGCTCGAGCGCAGAACGAAGTTGAGATCAAACTAATAATCTCTGATATTAAAAAGCTTTTGCAGCGTATTGAAGATGCAGTGCCATTGATGAACTTGGCAATTACTACTTCTGGTGCAAGACTATCCACAACTCTACCGTCGACAGTTTCGCCTTCTCGCCTGCTGCAGGCCAGCACTTTTTTGACCGCATGTGATACCCAATTTTCTATTAACCCTTCCAAACCAGTCCAGGTTGGCCCTACATTTACGTTGTCAATGTACATGCTATTCAGTGGGCATATAAGACACTTTGACGAGGAGACCGCTCGAGATACCACATGGAAAGAAGTGATACATAAGGCCCGAGTGAAACTGAGACGGGTTCCTATGGATGTCTTTCTCTATCCGGCAGATAACCTCATAAATAGATCTGGTCTCCCTGCTGCCGCGAGGGCGGATGAGTTCGCGTATCAGATTCTGATAGTAGAGGACCTGGATGATAACAGAGTGCACAGCTTTGAGGAAGGCGAACCGCAGCCCGAACCGTATGAAGGCGTCAGACTCGCGGGTATCCGAGAAATTATCCCTGTTCATCAAATATCCAAGATATTCTATGCCGACACCGGCAAAATGCTCAATATCGGAAGTGAGGGTGAAACCAATAACCCAATACTCCTGCTGAAGAGAGATATTAATGCTATTCCTCCTCGTCGAATGATAGATAGAGATGCAACTGAGTACAGTGAAGAGTATCATGAAACGGAAGATGAAGACGAGGATGAACTACAATCTCAGCTCGATGCACAGTTGAACAGCAAGGGGAGTGAGAGGGAAGAAGCTGGCAAATATGAATATCTATCAGAACACCAAATACCCACCGCTTGGCGTCTTCCTCCTGGACTGGATCCCGAATGGGTAGCAATTGAGGTGTATCAAGAAGAAGAAAAAGAAGGAGACACTGATGCCGATGACGAAGAAGATAACCCGAGTACTCATGATGTCACAGAGAGTCTTGAAAATCTCAACCTCGACGACAATAATCGTCCTTCTTCGTTTCAATCTCAACAGATATCATTTTCCTCATCTCACGATATGTCTACAGCTACCGCTTCCAACCCCCTTTTCGACAATATCCGTACTTCTCTGTCCCTACTCGAGATGCTCCTTCGTCTCACTTCACTCCAACAGTTTCAGCAGCAATCCCACCTATCAATTACGGATGAACTTCTCAACTTTTTCTTGGAAGAATCCTCTAGCACGGGCGCAGGAGGCGATGAACAGCACCGGCGACGGGTCCGCGCTGACGCACGCCGAAAAGTAGGCTGGGATCCGTACGATGAATCACCGCTGAAGCGCCGAGGCGAAGACTATCAAACCCACCAATACACCGATGAAGGGCATTGGACGCCTACAGGGACGCCTACAGGGACGCCCGCAAGATATCATTACGCGGAGCCCTCCTCGCCTGTTGGTGCTATAGATGAGCGGTACCAAACACGGTCTCGGGAACAGACTCCCCTGTCGTCACCAAGTTTTCCAAAGCAGAAGGCAAGGCGAAATGTATCGACGGTGGAGAGAAGGGCAAACATAGCCAAGGGCTCACCGTTATCTAGACGCCCAGCTACAGCACATACCGACGAAGGCCTTGGAACAAGTCCCGGAACTGGGTAAATGTAAGCAGGGTTTGTCTTACAAGTCGAGTGTATGAATCTTAGCAATGATAGAATTCCTGCCATGTGATTATCGTTAGGATCAGTTCCCTGTCTATACCTCTTAGAGATAAATAATTAATTACTGCACAGAATGGTTGATATAACAGGCCAAGTTGGGGGGTTAAGAGTTCTTTAAACAGTGTCAAAAACACGACCAAACACTACACAATACAATCAAACCGAACGCCTAGAACTCCCGCTCGGAGCATGAACAAAAAGAAATTAAAAAGCGCAGACAGGAAAAATAGGACAATTAAAGAAAGCAAGGCAACTAGAATAAAGGTGGGAAAGGTCTACTCCCAATCCTCTTCATCACTCTCATCCCCCTTTGCGGATGGCTTTTCGCGAGGACTGGCAGGAGTCTGGCTCGTAGCGCCGCTGACAACATCGTAGCTCGATTCACTGTCTGGTTGTGAATTTTGATCATTAGATCTACGAGGCTCGCCGGATTTGCTGGACTCGCCTGTGACGGTAAGGTTCTGGGAAGATGCAGCACTTTGCTTGGTCTTCACCTGCGGTGTGGACGGGGATTCGGAGTCTGAATCGGAGTCCTCATCCCAGCCGACTTCTTCTTCATCGGCTGCATTGTGGGCACCTAGGGTAGAATTGAACCAGTCAGAATGATGCAAGACGATAAAAGAAAGACTGTGTAGAGAGATTACATACCTTTGAGGAGTTCCTTGCGCTTCTGCTCTTTAGTCTCGACAGCCAAACGAAGGAAATAATACCGCGACCAAAATTCGCTATAGTCAACTGTCTCAGGGACAAGCTTTTCCATCGCTCTGCGTAGTTCAATATATTGCTCTAGGTCCCGGCCGATATCGTCGGTTTTACTCTCCACGTTGAAATCCTTCTTAAATGTGGTCCATTGCTCGCTGTCAGGATCTTTCTTCAGCCCTTCTAGATTCGTATGAATAGCATGCAGTTGAGCTTCGAGACGAGTAGCATGGAAGACGCGTTTGCCATCCGCATCTTTACTCTCGAAGATTATCTTATCAGACCCTTGTTCCGGCGGAGCAATGCTAACGGCGTCCCGCAGGAAGTTCCGGACGTTTGTGCCGAATCGAATCAGAGCCTCATCGGCTGCGTCTTCTGCCTTTTCAATCTCTTTCAGCCTCTTCGCAGCTTCGGCGCGGAATCGTGAGATAAACCCCTCGCTCTCCTCGGTCTGCGCATCGGGTCCTTTCTGGTCATCTTTAAGTTCGCCATCTGCTGCAGAAGATGCAGAAGCCTCGCCATGCTCGCTGGTCGAGGTAATTGCGGATAGGGCGCTTCCAAGTGATATCCCCTTGGTGCGGTCCACGATAGAGTCGCGAAGATCGTTGAAGCCTTTGCTGGCTTCCTCGCTGACAGCGGCGTACTCGTGCCGAGCACCTTCGTAATAGGTCTCTCCTTGCTTGCGCACGTTACTCCATAGTCCGCCAATCCTTGCACCCCACGGACTGTTGGAGAAGGCTCGAAAGGTTTCTTCAAACTCGGCGCTGAGATCCAAGTTCTTATTGTTGTTGGTCGAGGGGCTGCCGTCTTCTTGCTTCTCGTCTCGGTTAGAACCTAGGATCTCTTCCTGGATATGATCGTACGCAAAATCCATGTTGCAATAGACAACTAAATAGAGGAAAGAGAAGGATATATCTCTTGAGAATACTATACTGTAGAGAAGAGGACGCGGGAAAGCAACCTGTCCAGTGAGGTTGACTGACACACCGTGACATTCGGGTCTCCGCACTGCTCCGTCCTGCCGCAAGCTAAGAACGAAAGCAGCTGATTGGTCCGTTTTCAGACATTCTCTCAACACCACCATTGATCTCATGAGACTCATATACGTAGTAGTAAGTAGGTAAGTAACTACAAACTTGGTAATGGAACCTTGGAATTATACAATTTCTGTCGAAAAGTTATATCTAAAATATATTTTGCTTTATATCTCTACCGCGATTGGAACCGTTCAAAAAGATGTGTGACAGATCAGCTGGTGTCATTGCTCGTCAAAAATGTGTAAATAATCATTCGTATGCATTGGTATCCCCAATTAATTATTAGCGTCGTCCTCTGGATACGGGTCTCCAACGCTATCCTGGCTCAGCGCCCACGGTGGAGGAGGGATGCTCTCCATGACACTGTCCGTGAGAAACTCGCCTGTGGAGAACAGTCTCCTTAAAGATGCGCCAGCGTGAAGGCTGTCAGCCTGTCGGCTCAGTCTGTCCACAAGCTGTGACGATTCCACGAGCACAATTGACTCCCGGTATGGCGGTCCCATGGTGCCAGTGGCGGCTGCAGCTTCGTCATTCCTTGTAGCAGGTGAAGATTCGGGGACTATCTCAACCGATTTCTCGGCAGACTCTTCCTGTGTTGGACTTTCGCTCTGCGAGGGTTGTTGGTCTGCTGGATGGACGGTGGATTGATTAGAATATAACATTGGCGTCCTAGTGGACAACGCACGGGACTCGTTTGCTTCTTCTATTGGGAACAGCTCCGCTATCTTTTGGGTATTTACCATGGGCACCGGTTCATTTGGATACTGAGTAGACTGTGCGGGTCTGCGGTAATATACAGAAGATTCAGAAGCCAGCGCAGGGTCGGAAAGGTGGTTTGCATTGATTTCCAGATCGGTCCCGGAATTGGGAATAGGTGGAAGATCATCAGAGTCGAAGCCATTTTGAGTGGTATGCCTAGAGGGATAGCCCGTCTGATGGGCCCTTGATGGACCCTTCATCTCGGTAAGAGATTGAGGCAAGTCGTTGTCCTCTAAATCGCCATAATCAGTGTCGGCATCTGTATCATATATAATAGTATTTTTATCTCGTGGCACAGGAGGTGGTTCAGGCGGATGAGAAGTCGTTCTCTCTGTACCTGGTTTAAATGATGGGGGATTAATGTGGCTCGGTGATAGGTGAGATTGAGCGCATGATGGTGTGATAAAAGCGAGGGACTTATCATGCCCGACAGCTGGAGATATGGATGGCAGCGGCGCCTCTTCTGGTATCTTAACTCCCTCCTTATATTGACCGTTGGGATCACGGCCACGACTCTCTTCTGCTATTCTCGAAGACTGCACACCTAGCGAGGCACGGCGTACCTTGACCAAGTCAAGCGAGGGAACGAACTTCTGATATGGAGATTCAGGGGTTTGTGAAGAAGGGATCTCAAACTTGCGAGACCTCTGCGGGGTCTTTGGTGTATGATGGGAATGTGACACTTGGTATGCTTCTGTCTTTTGATCCGGGGGTGACTTGTCCTTGATTATAGGCGACGCAGGCTTGTTGCCGTCATCCAGCTTCCTTCTTTTCCTTGGTGTCAATAAATCGCCTGGATTTTTAATTTCTTCCTCTTTATGGATATCACCATTGTCGGTATTGGGCAATGTTTCATCATACAAATTGAGGTCATCGTCATCCGACTCAGGAAGAGGTATATAGCGCCGAACAAAATCCATCTGCGTCAGTGTCTTGTTTCCACCTTTGCCTTTATATTTGGAATTCTTCTCAAGTTTCCTATTCCCCGGTTTGACGGATTTCCGCGCGCTATTAATGATGCCGGATGGTTTTCGCCGCTTGAAAAGCGTGGTTGGAATGTTATTGGGAGAGCGAAAAGAATGCTCCCGAGGCGGTTGCCGACTAGAAGGCTTGCATGGCAGGCCATCTCCTTCAACATCGTCAACCAGATCAATCACGTCGGCGCTATTCTCGCCCCTTTTCGATCCATTTGCGTCATTGCTGTATTCAACCAATTCACGTGTGTCATCGGGTGTCTCTGTCTTCGGCACAAGTTGTGTTAAAGTTATCTGACTATCCCAGTCAGGAGAACTAGGGCATTGGCGTATACTCTGGCTCTTCACGATGGACGAGGAGACCCTGTTCCTTCGGGTCGCCTTCGTTGTCGTTGCTGCTCGTCTTGTATCTGCAGTGACATGCTTCGTTCCACCTTCAACCGGCGTGGTTGGCAAATATCTTGAATCGTAATTTTTCTGGTCAGGCTTATTGATATGAGCCTTTTCCGAACTCATTTCAATAAAGAGCAAGACGGATGCATGGGTTCTTTTGTGCAAGCTGAATCGATGCTGCGATGATGTTGGAACTCGCAGAGACGCGTCTGTTCCACGAACCGTGATTAACGCGACGCGCCTTTCCATTTCGGGACATATTTAATGTTGGTGCCTTGCTGCCTTAGGACTACACGAGGTTGAACAACCAGCATATGTTAGTAGTTAACTAGAAACTATCCTCAATCCTAATCCATAATACGACTGCTTATTCAATTTCGAATCCCGGAGTCCCGGTGAGTTCGTTCACACCATATCAACTCCTTCAGTAGCCTTCTCTACAGTATCGCACAACTTCTCGCAAATGCCCACCAACATCGTCCTCTGGCACCAACGACATCTGTGCAGCATGATAAAAGAACCAGCACTCAGGGATCCCCTTGTGGTATCAGCTGAGCAAACGGTTTGCAGCAGAAATTGGGAACCCATAGAATAGCTGCTCCACATCTGCTTGGAACCCTGCCATGATCCTAGAGTGAGATTCTGATGATTGTTCAAGTATTGACGCACACCACAAAAGAGACGAAACACGGCGGGATACGTATTCGAATAATATGTCAGATGACTGGTTTGATGCCTTTTAAGGGTCGGGTTAAGTGGATTTGGTAGTGGTTTTTGTGACTGTATCTCTGAGGCGCACTAGAATCTTTTCTTCGTCACGAGCTTCATCATATGGCAAGGTACTACTATCACGACGACACGGTGATAATTTCGCCCTGGCTGAAGAAGAAGACATCAGAGCTGCGGTATTATGGCTCCCGTGCGCCCAGTGTCGTTACCATCCCACGTCTTCGTAAACGACTCTACCAAGCGTGTCGGATCCTGGGGCCTTCTGGTCAAAGCCCTTTCAATATTGAGCCTCAGATTTTGTTAAGAGAGCTGCGTAAAAACACTTCCCTCGTTAATAGAGACCGGTATGGTATCAAACCATACTCGGATGATACCTGGACTAGGAGAAATAACTGATCCTGTGCAAGATTCAGTCTTCCATCATCTGGCCGCGGGCTCGGCATTATTATCATCCAATATGTACACCACCATCAGACCATGAAATGTAATTGATGAGAAGTGCGGTTTATTGAACAGCGCTCCTCAATTGGCTTTCTCGCTGAATATATCTCTCAAGTAGGGCTTTGGTCACTGACGCAGCTGTTGCAGCTGCAAACTCCTGCCAAAGCTTGTTTTTGTGACTATCAGCATAGTCGCACGCAGCCTTTACTAAAATACAGGGAAACTCATCCCAAACCCCTGCGCCTTCCATCTCGAATGCAATCACGCCATGTTGTTTAACAATTCTATCTCGCTCTTCACCAGACTTGAGCACCGTATCGCCAGATGCTATCCGTCCAACGAATATTGAAGGGGCCTGGGCCTCCATAAAGCGATCATCATCCTCCAATTCTTGTTTCAACTCCAGCCTCTTCCGTTGAACTAGGTGACTGGTATCACATCCGAGATCCTCGCACATAAGATTCCGTGATGTCAGGCAAGTAATGACGTTCATGCCCCGGCACTCTGTGCATAGACATTGGAAAGAGTGGCGATGTCTGTGGATGTAGTCTGACTGAAAAAGTCGGTCTTCACGTGCTCCTGGATACCGGTATCTGGCACCGCGTGGCTTCTGGGCAGCTTTCTCTTGGATTCGCTGAAGATTAATGGAAGCATTCTTTGCTAATTGACCGCGTGCATGATCTGTCTCGATGATAGCGAGCAGATTGCGCAAGCTCTTATGCGCCCGACCGAGATGATTCTCGGCATTATCACTCGTCAGGAATTCGTTCGGATACTTTCTACCAAGATCGTACTGCACGACGTATCTGCTGATAACTACATCGCCGAGGAGAAGTTCTTCATCTTTGGCCGGGAAAGGTACGCCGCCGCAGACACCGGAGACAAGAACAAGGCTGAGTCCTGGATAGCTCGAACGAAGGCTCGCAGATGCGCTCGCAGCACTTACTTTTCCTATGTTTGGCAGAAGCACCAGAACAACATTCAAATTGCCAATACGCCCAGTTGTGTATATGTTTAGGCCCCCATCGGCCCGGCCGTAGCAGTTGCAGTCTTCGTCCCAGAACTCGTCAAAAAGTAAAGTCACAGCGTCATATTCGAGTTTCAAGGCACATACAATCGCAAATTCAAAGTCATGACGGAATTTAGGACGGCTGAAATCCAGAGCACGAGAAGGAGGATAAGGAGGATACCGATGCCGAGAGACCATCCTGTTAGGTATTGGATCTGATGGTGATGATGGCAGGAGATCAGAACAGAGTCCCGCCTTTTCCGCTTCGAGCTCCCTGGATTAAGCACAAGCTCCAGCTTTCTGACTATCTGCTCGTAAATGGCTGCCTTCAAAACTTCGCCAGGAGGACGCCTGGCTATTTTGTCCTGGGTTGATTTTGGTAGGGCCATATGCAAATATAAACAGCCTTCCACGGCTTTCATATAGTCACCATTTCCTTCCATGCTTGCTACATGCACAAAACCACACATCTCGCCCCATTTTACCACGTTCTCTTTGTTGTCAAAATGAATATCCATTGGTATTTTCTCCTCGCTTTGTATTTCCAACAGGAGCTTTGCAAATGAAAGCAGGATCGGATTTCCCGGTCTAACTGTCTTTAGCACATCTGCCGGCTTAGGGCTTGTAATATAAGGTTTGAGCCGAATATACAGTCTTCGGCCATTCGCATCGGTGCCTGAGTAGCGTATGAAATTTATGGTTTCTGGTTTCCAGCTGGAGGAAGTCAAGTCTGCTTCTCCGTCAAAGAAGTTCATGAGACATCTTGCAAGGCCAAGAGCCAGCACTATCTTTTCACGAGAGCTCACTTTGGCATTTATCTTCCCTTCCAGATAATCCCGAGGGGTAATTTTTGTGAAAACTTTTTGATCTAAAAGTTGTTCCAGCGATTCAACTATGAAATTGGCCGACGAGGAAGCTTTTGGCGGAAATTGATCCGAGACATCAATCACCTCTTCCCTATCAAAGAATAAGTAAAGTTTCCTGTTCTGCACCGTCGCTTGCTGTATCGCAGCACATATACTGCGTTTTCCGGAAACAGCTAGACTAAAATTTCGTTAGCAATTATCTTGGATATTAGCGAAGCAGCCTTACTGGAGTGGACCACATTGTGTTTCCTGCCAAAGATCTCCCTCCGGCCCATAAGACACAAACATATCCAAGACACTTTGACCCTCGCTAGATTGCCACTCGTCTGGCACCTTGAGCTTTATTTCGTGCACTTCTTTACAATTTCGCTGTTGGAATTCTCTGAACATGGCGTATATTACGGCACTAGCATTATTTTGGGGTTTGGTATCTATTCCAACTTCTGGTGAATCTTCAGCACGGTTGGATGTACGAAATCGGGACCCTTGAAAATTTCCTGTGTCTGTGATAAACCTCGCTAGGAATCTTTTCCACCGAGATAGCCTTTCAATTGCAAGGCTTCCGGGCTTTCCTTGTGGCAGTGTGAAAAGCGTAGTGCTGGAACCGCTTATTAAATTGAACTGGTTTGCAGAGGTATCTATGAATCTTAACAAAGCGCGCAGGCGTGGAAGATCTATCTCTGGCATAGCGAGATCATGGGAACTCGTATCCTGGATGAGATCTTCGTTGACCATGCTCTCCAAGGAAGTTAAGAGATCGAGCGCCTTCTGATGCATCTCACGATATTCATACACGGAGAGATTATTGACTGCATACTCTGTCGTGAAGACATATCGTAGATCCGTTTCGAAGAAGGCAGCGTCATTTTGCACTTTATGAGGGCGGCGATCGTCCAAAATGTTCCTCTCGAACATGGCCAGCCTGCCGGATAAGTGCGATTTGAGCACTTGGAGGCCATTCCAACCAGCTGATTCTGTTGGTAGCATGGCGAGGATTGTTCGCCCTGCAGTTGTGCAGGCCTGGGATAGGGACGTCACGGCGCAGAGACCATGGCCAAACGGCCCAAGCCTGGAGGGGATGTGTTGATTCTCGTGGGGATAAGGAACTGAACTGTACCGAGACGATGTGGATCAGTATCGCCGTGGCCCCGCCGCGATCGATCTAGCGTGATGAGTGATCGGACGCCGGACGGTGATATTGTACTCATCCAGGAGACTTAACATATTAACAACACTAGTCTGTATGAAACGGATATGGTGCTGTCGGATAGAGTACGTTTTTGGCAATTCCTCACTCCATCAGTATGGAGTGAGTAAATACTGCCATTATATGCTGCCTATGATCTGAATACATAAACAGTTAAAGTGAATGGGTAACAATATAAATGGATGCTTGAAGAGTTTGTATTTCAGTCATCTACGATTAGTTTATGACTGGGGACTGGAAAGCAATAATTGGACATCAAACCTCGCATTCACAATTTGGAATACGGCCCTCGATTACATGTACCTAACCGTTTTCAGAATCAAGAATGAAGAATGTAGTGAATGACTGAAAATAGACTGCTCCCCAAAAACGAGGCCCCGTTCGGCGTTAGGGGTATCTATATTTAGGTGGTACATTTTCCGGCTGTACATGACTTGCGTTGGTTGAATGATTTTTCTCCACATATCCTAAACAGGTGATAATAGGGCTTAGGGTCATGGGGAAGCCCTAATCCTAAACCCTATTGCCAGTAACTTTTTAGGCCTCGTTCACGTACTAGTAGGCTCCTACTAGGATTCCTAGAAGCTCTTTAACATAAGAAAGCTTTCTAATAAGGCCTCGCTGACGTACTAGTCCGCTTCCTGATAGGCTTCCTAGGCCTCGTTGATGGCTAGAAACATGTACGTCGTACATTTTTTGGCTACAGTATACAAGTCATTTTATGCAAGATCTAGGTTATTCTGCTCGGTATTGTAAGCTATATCATTTGGAAATACCCGGTTCTCATACAGCCATCCAACGTCACTTTCCATAAACGGCGTATGCAGACTTAGTCTCTAACCTGCAAATCATTAAAGCAGACCATTAAGGTTGCCTTGTACCTCCTATAGCCCGCAAGATGTCTTGACACTTGCCTTCTCCACTATTGTTGACTGATTCCTGTCACATCCTGGCTGGATTTTATACAAAGCTGGAGACAAAGTGTAAATGACAGACCCATTAAGAGGAAACTGGCCTGTGATGTCGTTCATATGCTCGGCAGAGAACTGCGCACCGGATTCAAACCATTCAAAATAGTACCAATCCTTTTGACGTTCCAGTGTGCCTTTGAATTCCAAGAATTTCCACAGCAGTGCTTTCAGTTGTTGTGTCCGCTTCTGATAGTCCGTGCAGGACAGCTGCGCGAATGTCTCTTCTAGAATTGCAATCAATCCATCACATTCAGCTTCTAGCTCTGCTCTTCGTAGCGAAAATACTGCAGCGCTTGTCGCAGAGTGCCAATGTTGACCAACGTGCGTTGGGCCTTGATTTTGTTAAGCATTAATTATATATGTTTGACACTTATTAGATAGATAGCGGAGAGAGACTTACATATTCTGTGCACCTCGTTCCCAATATCAGAGATGATCTGACCTAGAGCCTTATCTTCAATGCCGACGGTAACCCGTATTTGAAAACCTCTAAAAATTCGGAGTGAGATGCAACTATAGATTTTTTGTGACATATCCAGGCTGCCTCTTGGATCATTTGAACCTCTAGTTGCATAGCCAGGCAGTTGATGAGGGAAATGGCGTTTGACCCATGTCCGTAATAAAGCTGGCCCATCGCTTGTCGTGCTTGCTCATCATCCATGCAGTCAGTCCATTTTTGGAGATAAGCTAGCCTGACAACCAGCTTCTTGTTTTCTTCAAGTGCTGTGTCTCTCGCTGCATTAGACTCATTAAGAATTTCTGATTGCCGTCGGAACTGTTCTTCGGCACAAAGCTGGGCTTTGCGCGATAGTTTCATCTGCTCCCTGGATTCGTCAAGCAACTTTTTGAGATCATTATCTCCTTCGAGATCTCGGCATTGCCGCTGTGGTCTTTCAATATCGGATAACGGCAATGCCTTATACTCAGAGTCTAGGTAGCATCATTAGAAACATTGGGTAATAATACCCCACGCAGCACTAGGCATTCCATACCGTCAGGTGTTGGCTCTGAGATGGAATAATGAGACGTAGCATCAGATTCACTTGTTGGCATAGGTCGACGAGAATGCTGAGGAAGCAGATTGTTGGGAAAGAAATCCATTTTAGTGCCCAGACTGCCCATCTTGGTGAAATTTCTAAAGTCATAACAAGCCACCTGGGCAACTTTGGAAGTTGGCGAGTTATATTTAGGTACCTAGGTACACGCCTAATGTAAGTACCTATATACATGACAACCAAATGATCCGCTCTTCAAGGTCAACGCATCACGGCTGACAAGCACATTTCATAAGAAAAAATTTTTTAGCAATTAAAATGGGCTACTCTGTGCTACGTACTTAGCTGATGGTTAAGAATAAATGCGTCATTAATGCAGTTATCTAAAACCAAGTACCATGTCAATGACGGAATGGATAATTGCCTACTTGAAGGCAACAACTTACCTAGGTATTTAAATCTTCTAAGCCTCTCCAAAAAAGAATCCTAGGACTCTCTATCTTATTGAGGGCCACATACACCATGAAAATTCCAGACCAGAAAACAGTCCCGGTCATGCCGACTGACAAACGCAGGAAATTTGTCATCGGCATAGATTTTGGAACAACACTCAGCGGGTATGTCTCTCCTAGGGACCAGAAACCAAACTAACAATTATAGGGTTGCCTGGGCACTAGAAGGATGTGATGTCGAAGTGATTCAGGAATGGCCAGGGAAGGGAAACAGTCCGTCATCCACCACAGAGAACATAGTTATCCAATTCTAAGTATGCATTGATTCTAGGTACATCGCAAAAGGTTCCCACACTGCTCTCCTACTGTGAGGATGGACTCCGCTGGGGGTGGAAAGTGGATGATATGAAAGCAGCAGTGCAGGGTGTCAAACTCTTGCTAGACAGAAGCCAGGAAATTCGGTATAAGCCAGCTATAGAAAGCGACCATATCCTAAAGGAACTTAAGAAAACGCCCATTGAAATCTGTGCCGAATACTTGAAAGCTATGGTGGCCCATGCCAAACGGCTCCTCGCCCGACGAGGAATGGGGGAGACTATACTAGGTACAATGGACGTCCAGTACATATTAACAGTGCCAGCGGTATGGTCAGACAAGGCCAAGGATGCAACTATGCAAGCTGCCTGTCGTGCTGGTATCCTTCAGGCCGATTTGTTTCTGCTGTCGGAGCCAGAAGCAGCCGCAGTTTACGCAATTCGCACAATTCAACCTAATTCAATTGCTGTACGTATTGATAGATTGTCCTCGGAAGTGGCTAATTTGTATTAGAAAGGCGATTGCTTCATTGTGTGCGACGCAGGAGGCGGAAGAGTGGTATTATTATGTAGCCGAAAAGCTGAGATCATTCCTATTAACTACGTTCGTGTTTAACACCAGGACCTTATTACGTACCAAGTTAGCCAGACAGAACCTATCAGGATGGAGGAGGTTACAGAGGGAACAGGTAGGCGAGATACAAATCCCACCAGGAACGCCAGTTAATAAGGATCTTGTCAGGAGGACTCTGTGGCTCGGTAATGTTGAACGAGCTGTTCCAAGACTTCCTCATCAAAAAGATTGGCGCACAAAGATACCAAGACTTACCAAAGGCTGCGAAACGTATTGCAAATTAATTTGCAATGCAACGATGGCAAAATTATATCAAGCCTTACTACTCTGGCCCTGAGGATTCCAAAGACTTTGCCGATGCTGGTGAATTCATCCCAGTCCCTGGAATACCAGGACTTCCCGATATGAACATTCACGACGGAATGCTCTATATTGATTAGTTCGCTTTTCTCTGCCAATTTGTCTGATTGCATGCTAAATTCTTGACAGCAATCAAATCCAGGAAATCTTCGACCCGGTTGTGAGAAATATCGAGTTGCTCATCTGCGAACAGGTAATGAGTGCGAAAAAGACTGGAGTTCCCCCGAAGATGAGATCTCATGTGCCAGGTAGCCTTTAATTGTATTGGGAACTTACTATCCAAGGCCATAATTCTCGTCGGCGGACTGGGAGCATCCGAGTATCTTTATAAGAGGCTTCGCAATCGCTTTGGGGGCATTGAAATCATGCAACCTCTTAATGCGTGAGTCTTCTGATACGCACAGTGTATTGTACCTAGGTAACTGCTAACCAAAATTTCTGCACGCAGATGGTCAGCTGTGGTTCGGTAAGATTGGATACCGGTTTCGAAAAATATTGCAGTGAATTAGGCGATTATTGACTGAAACAGCGGTGCTGTTCATCGTGGATTGGAGGGAAATCAAGTCCGGAACCGAAAAGCTCGATGTAACTACGGCGTAAAATGTGCAGAACGATTTGACTCGGGCTTCCACTCCGAAAGAGACAAATATTGGTGTCCCTGGGAAGAGGATTGGCGTGTGGACAACCAAATGCGATGGCACATAAGAAAAGTAAGAAACAGCGCTTGTTTGACTGGCTACATTGACAATTGTTAATAACGTGAAATAATAGGGCGATTCTATCGCCGAGGAACAACCCATAAAACTGGAATTTTATCGAAAAGTTGGGATAGACGAGCCAGAAGATTCATTCACGTTCAAAGATACACTGTTTTTCTGCTGTACAAATGATGCCCCGAGGAGTCTCACGCCAAGTACGTGTAGTGATTTAAAAGGCCAGATACTTTACTGACAACCCGAGTAGGTATCTCTAAACTATGCGAGTTGAAATCAGACTTAAGAAAGATACCCAAAGAGCCTTTTGATAGATTCAAGAACTCCAGTGGAAAGGAGTATTACAAAATCACCTACGACTTAATCATCACCCCCATGTCAGTCTCCATGCTATTCGACTTGCAGTTTAATTCTATTTCGTACGGCTCGGTACGGGCGAGGTACCCCCTAGTTATTCCCAGAGTTTATGGGACTAAAGGATATTATGGAAGCTGCTATACGCAATTCTTTGCTGGCAATATCGAGATCAACTATGGCTTTATTCATTGCTCAAGTACTTCAAAAATTGGAGTTTCTTGAAAAAAATTTGGCTTTTTATTTATCTAAAGAGAAACGGCCCTCAGTAGCTTTAGTTCGGATTGCTAGACACGAAAAACCTTAGTCTGACATAAGCCATTCAGGCTCGGCATCCTCGTCCTCTGGATCATGAGACAACATAGACTGTGTTTCCAGGTCACCGTCAGAGTCACTTTGCCCTCGATCTGCAGGAGGCGGGGGTGCAGCATCAATGGGCCCTAACGGCGTGGCCACTACGCTCGCAGAGGCAGATGTACGACCACTCGATGAATCAACTCGAATGGGGTCGGCTTTCGAAGAGCCTGCAGATTGGGTCTCGTCTGTGGATCTGACGATATTTTCGTTATATTGAAAAGCATCGCTTGCTTTGGGCTGGCCTTTCGATGGATCTGTTGCTGTGGTAGGACCTTCCGCTTTGGGAATAACGATCAATTTATAGTGTGGTACCTTCCTCTTCGATTTTCTGGTCGGTGTATTGGGCCATGTGGCTACATTTTGCTCTGTATTGTCATTCTTGACAGGCTGATATTGAGACAAGGGCTTGTGGTTGTCAGGCAATTCTTCATCTGCAAGGAACCCGCCACTTGTGCTAGACTTTAGATCTTCGCCATTACCAGGATCTCTGCTGGCAAATTCGTGATCGTCGTTATCGTTCTCGGGTAAGAACCCACCTCCTTCTGCAAAATCCATGTCATCCGATGCTGCATCGCTGAGATGTTGCTCCTTATCTGACACCTCGGTATCTTCGCCTTCAATGGCATAGCTATTCACTTTTTCTGCAATTCGTAGTCTCAACAGAAAATGCTTCCAAAGGCGTAGTGATTCCCGGACTCTTCTGTCAAGTTCATTCTGAATTCTCTCGTCCTCGATGCATTTGATAACTTCTTCTAGGGCTTCTTGGTGCTCAAGAGCCGCTATGATACCGCTGAAAACTGCAGTTCCATGACGACCTTTGAATTCAAATCCTGTCACCGCAGCTGCGTAGTCAATGCCAAGGATCCGAGCCGCCCGCGATGCTTCGGGGTGGTTAAGATGGAAGCCTCCGGGGGGTATCATACTAGGGACGTACACGTCGAGGTTACCATAGGCATTCTTTGGGACCTTGCCATTGACCACTGGCGGCGGTTTGTATGGCTCGGTTTGATGAAATGCGTACAGCGGCGTCTCCCAGTCGGGAAGGTCTTCCGGTTGGATTTCAGTATTATCTCTTTGATTCACAGGAGCAGCAACACGTTTGAGAGGCTGCTCCCCTACTTTGATATCTCGTCCAAGTCGATACCAGCTATCGGCACTTCTTACTAAGTGTACATCGGCCCGACGATAGACTGGTTCCAAGGTACCTTTCTTTACTTCGACTTTGCCGATTTCTCTTTTTGGGTGAATGACTTCATTCCTTCGAAGGTGTCTTTCCAACACGTAGACAGGATGATCCTTGAAGTCTTGAATGCTCCTGGGCATTGGCTCGCCTGCAGATTTAGCGGTAAACTCGCTTGTCTCCAACTGGTCTCTGTCTTCCAAAAAGGGCTTCTCGAAATATTTCATCACGCAGGCCCACCACTGCTCACCATCCTTTGTACTTTCCACGCGCATCTTGCGTAATTTTGCATTATACGCCTTGGCATATCGTCTTGTGACGTCCCGCGCAGAAACGTCTTCTTCAAAAGCTACCACATAGGACATGCTGTTATATTTATCGCTCGCAGGAGGCTCAAATTTAGACGGTTTCGCCACGGACTTTGTGACCAAGGGATCCACGGGAATCCATTTTTGAACAGCCTCATTAAAGGCCTCAACCCAGAATACTGGATATGGAGAGGTAGAAAATTTACGTGGCCGTACTATACATACAGGTTAATTTCGCGTCTATCATCGATCTGCCAAGGACATACCGAAATGTGAAGTTGAGGTGTGCGAGGACGGGTTCCTAAAGTAGGGATGTCCAATCCTCCGTCCCTTGGCAGGTGAGCTATTCACATATCCAACTCCTTTGTCTTCACTGGAGCTCGCATTGTCATCCGATGAGATGACTATATATTCTCGTCCGAGTTTTTCAGGACTCATTCCTTTCACGACTCCGGAGAACGGTAATACTTGAATAGAGCATACCAACCTCGCCTCTACAGCCGCGGAACGAAGCAAAGAACAGAACAGCTGAGCACCAAAATCTCGAGACCCTTCTAATTTTTTCGTTTGCTCGCGGAAATCTTCTTTGGAGGTGATAGTCTCCCCTTCACGCATGATGGATGCGGCTCTATCTTTGCACTCTTGCTCATTTTCTGCCCAGTGCGGTCTTCGCAAGCCCTGTGCCGTGACTCGGAACCTTCGGGAGAATATCTCGCTTGCCTGCTTAAGGCCATCAATAAATGTAGTTGATCGAGTAAACTGATGCATGGATTCCTTGGGGTTTAATAGAGCGATAGTTTGCTTCGTTAACATTTGTTTCAAAAAATTTTGCACTTCATCATCATTACACCACAGATTGCGTATATATACGTGACCTAGCAAGCAAAGGATATGGGTCTTATGGATGTCCAAACGAAGTTTCTTCTCTGCGCTTGAGATCGGTTTACGTCTTCTCAAAATCGTTCTTCGTTGGTTGGAAGGCTCTTCGAGAGTGATATGCAGAGATCCATCGTCTGCAACGGCAGTCTTCTCCTCGGAGCTTATCTCTGGCTGTTGTATAAGAACTTCCTCCCACTCCATGTCTGAATCGTCTTCTGACCCATCGTCGGCATCGATGTCATAGATGGGCTGCTCTTGTGTCAAGTCAAGGATATTATTAGAGTCCGAAGTTGCTTGAACTTCCGTATTGACCTCTGCAATTTGCGTAGCGGAGCGTCTTTCACCCACTTTTCGACGCTTCACAGGGCTGTCGTGCTGTGGTTCTTTAGCAGCGCGTGCGTCTGCTTCTGCAAGCAATTCACGGTAGACTTCAGGAATTTCATCTTCCTTATCCCCATCCTTCCTTTTACCGGTAACCTCACGGCTACTTCTGCCTCTTCGTGGAAAGGCGTTGCGCGGCATGGTGAGATTTACTAGGGTTCTCTCTAACCCAGTGGAAATCTTTGTCTAGCATCCTTCATAGGCGAACACGGAGACCGCATAAACAGTCATCATCGTCTTGCCGTATTAATTAATAGGAGATTCCGATGGTTGTTTTCATTCGGCGATGCATCGCAGAAGATATGTGAATCAATCACATACCTAGGTAGTTAACTGTCGGACTGACTCACGCAACACGAGGATGACGGGACCCGTCGGGACAATGATTTTCCGTGCCGAGCGGGAACAGTTATGTACATGTATGCCTCAGGAATGAGGAATCAAACAAACTGTTTTCCTTCTTCTCGGACTTTTTGAAGCTTGGGTGAAGACCTTCAAGCAGCAAGCAGCGGAACTGATATATCGAATATCTAGGTAGGACTGGATATCTCACACAGATTCTCTTGTGGGGAAACGATCCTATACTTCAGCGGCAATGCTCCCCACAGAAATTAGATCAACCGAGATCTCCCCTGGTGGTTAACATAGCTATTTTCCATTGAAGATTTTGTGTTATCATCATCAAAATTGGTGTTGGAAAGGACGCGTAGTTATGGTCCTTCTGTGGATTTGGGCGTTCAGATTGGCCGAATCGATGCTTCATAGATCGGCCAATGACGCTTCACGATAGCTTCAGAGTGACATAATGTCGACATAACCAAGCTTACTCACAACTTAACAACTCGTGAAGCTGCCGGAATAACGCCCATTGTTAAGCAGTCCATCGTCCAAAATGCTCTCTTGTATGCTGCGGCCATATAGCGCCAATTCAGCGTCGCGTTCCCTGTTTGCTCTTTCTCACCAGCGCCGAACGCTGCTTGCTAGGGCTGTAAATGGCAGCTCTCAACCTTCGGTATTTCTCCGATTCTTTTCAATATGTCATTCAAGAATGTTGACGCCTCGTATCATAGGGAGATGATATATCGCTCACCGTCACCCTTCCCAAGGAGTCCTTTGAAACTTACAACATCGATCCGCCTCCATTCAGTTTGGAAATCTCAAAAGGTCAACTTCGCGAGTTGTACAAAGACATGATGACAATTCGGTACACAGAGATTTCTTGCTTCATTTAGTTTATATTCATACGTTGGTAGATATACTGACAGATTAGTGATAGACGGCTGGAATTGGAAGCAGACGCACTTTACAAGGAACAGAAGATCAGGGGTTTCTGTCACCTTTCGACGGGCCAAGAAGCTGTTGCCGTTGGAATTGAACATGCAATCACCAAGTCTGATCCCTTAATTACAGCATATCGCAGCCATGGTTTCACATATATGCGTGGTGGAAGTATCCGCTCAATAATTGGCGAGTTACTCGGTAAACAGCAAGGAATTTCATACGGCAAAGGAGGGTCGATGCATATGTTTGCCAAGGGATTCTATGGTGGGAATGGAATTGTTGGTGCCCACGTACCTGTCGGCACCGGAATCTCTCTTGCTCAGCAATACACAGGGGAGAAAACCATGACTGTGGATGTATATGGGGATGGCGCTGCGAACCAGGGACAAGTGCATGAAGCATTCAACATGGCTAAACTATGGAATCTACCCGTGTTATACGGCTGTGAGAGTACGTTTCTCTAACTATATTCCGCCCTCAATTTCAGACGAGAATATATGATATTATCGCACATGTTAACTCTCGAATCAACAGATAATCAGTACGGCATGGGCACATCTGCTGAACGATCATCTGCTATGACTGACTACTACAAACGGGGCCAATACTTCCCTGGAATCCGCATCAATGGCATGGACGTTCTAGCCGTAATGTGCGCCGTCAAGTATGCCCGTCGATTGATTACTGGAGAGGAGGGCGACCATGAAGGACCGCTGCTGTACGAATATGTCACATATAGATACGCAGGACACAGCATGTCTGATCCGGGTGTGGCCTACCGCACGCGTGAGGAGCTGAAAGAAAAGAGAAAACAAGATCCTTTGACAGTGCTCAAAGAGCGGCTGCTCGAGTTAGGCGTCAACACAGAGGATGAGTTAAAATCCATGGATAAAGAAATAAGGAGCTTCATCAATGACGAGGCTCAGGCAGCGCAGAAGATGGACGACCCACCTCCCACACAAGATACCTTATATCAAGACATCTATGTGCGAGGGGCAGAGCCAAAGTATATGAGAGGTACCACGGTTGACAACACATATTACTATGCAAACTAGGACATCCCAGTCTTTGACAAACTACCTAGGTAGTTTGAATATAAGTTCACGTGAGCAGTTAAATTCATTTCCCTGTTTTCAAAGGCCACTTAACGGCAACACAGGCTGCTGGAGATCCTTATCACCTGCGAAGAAAACCAGGCTAACGTTGGCCAGGTCAGAGAAGTAACATTACCTGATAATTCTGATCCAAATAGGTGTCCTCGTCATGTCAAGCTTTTCTCGGCAGCCCTTTTTCAGCAGCTTTATCCAATGTCTAGAGCAATGTACGTCGAGTGGAGGAAAGAAAGCAATATTTTGCAAGGGATACCTTGCTGTGAAATCCTCATCCTTTCTATGGAATGATTATACCTAAGTATCTGTGTTCCGTTGATCCGAGACCCGTCATGGACATAGCTGGAATTCAGCGTGAACTTTCCCGAGGTCTATGTATGTATGCCAAGGCTGCGCGCAAACCAGCAAATAGACAACAGTAGGTATATCCAGACTAAAATTTTGCGAACTTCGAAGTAATATGGACAGACTCAAAGGATTCTATTTGAAGAACGTACGGAAGGTTCCAACTCCTGGACGAAATGATTGGCAAGCGAATTCTTGATGTTCTTGAAGAGACCGTTGCTGATGAGGAAGAAGAAATGGAAATGGTGACATGGTTATACCGTGAATCTGCTGGATGCTACAAAGGCCGGCTCCAGTTATAGTACACTACAACACGAGAATCGCCAAAGAGATGGGACGATGCGGATGCGCTTTCAGAAAGGTTCCGGAGCAAGTCCCGCACACTTCAGCATCTGTCAAAAGATCTTAAACCGGGCTTGATAACGACTCCGCTTCCACTTGAAGACCTGGTAGTTCCCTCTTTTTACATCGCAGATAACGGTGGGTTCACTGCAGCGTGCTCACCGCTTGGGTAGCATTTGATTTCAAAGGATGGCCCTAGGCAGGTCTAGGCACACACGAAAAATACCGCTATTGCTACTCCGTACCTATGTAGGTATTCGACCCCCAGCGCTAGAGCCTAAATGCTCAGTGATCACCAACACAACACAAAGGATAGGCATGGTCGACAAATAAATCGCCTGCAAGAACTTAGAAGTATACGGAGTAGGTAGTTCAAAGGCTAAAACACGACTAGTTAGTTATACAGAATATTTACTTAACCTCATGCCGTATGTGTCTCGCTTAGGTACCTAGGTACTTTTCACTCCTATGCGCACACTCCAACTTTGCCATATAGACACGTTCACTTGCTCTAGTTTTGAGCTCGTATTTACCCTCTACCTATGTAATGGTCGTACCACGATCTGGCTCTTCAACAATGACTGAAACCTCAACTACGAATCGTTTTCGTCGAATCTACCTCTTTACTCACCCTCGCGTTGCCTCCAACCTTTTAGTCAGGATTCTGAATATTGGACAGCAGAATGTTCCTTCTAGTGATAAGGGTGGTTATTTCTTCCAAACTCCAACTCTCAAGGCGATCGATCTGAAGCTTCGGCATAAACCTATTACCGCGTGGACCGAAGATGAAGTCTCAGTCATGCGAGAACTCTACGGGACATCTTTTTCCCACTTGCAAAAATGGCTAGATAAAGCTGAGAAGAATAGTCAGATTGCTTTTATCAAGGAGCATGCTTTGTTTATGGCTGATCCTGTCTCGCTGACCGCTTATGGTGCCCGTAAAACCTGTACAAATGGAGAACGACATGATGGTGGCGGCACTGGTTCCACGTTGCGCAAGCAATGGCAATTTGGAGGATCCTGCGGCGAAGCTGAACTTCCAGCTCCATCACCATTGAACAAGACGCTTCTGTCTGATGAATTCCTCCTGTCATTTACCCCTACATTTCTCGTGCGTCATCCAGCACTTGTATTCCCATCATATTTGAGAGCCTACGCTGGCGAAGACATCCCCAAATCTGATACTCAGGCTTCTGCAATGGTTGAAGAACTCGATTGTACAATGACATTCCACTGGATACGTAATCTCTACGATTTCTACGTCTCCAATGCCATTGAACCTCTTGTACTCGACGCTGATGACGTTATCAGCTCGCATGAGATTGTCGTCGACTATGCCAAGTACGTTGGCTTTGATGCTGAGAAATTACTTTGGAATTGGTCGCCTGCAGACGTGAAGCATCTTGAAGCGGGCCGAAGTGGTAGATTACAGCGTTTCTTGAGCACCATTATGGGCTCGTCTGGTGTGATGAATGATAAACTTGCCAAAAATTTGGATATTGCGGTTGAGAGGATAAAATGGAAGGAAGAATTTGGTGGACTAATTGGTGAGAAGTTGGCAATTTGGGTAGAAGATGCCATGGAAGACTATGAATTACTGAAAACAAAGAGATTAAGGCTTAGTTCTACCTAGGTTGAGCTCGAAGTTACAATTCAGATTATCCGATGACTAATTCTAAGGCGGGAAAAGAGGTTCGACATGGCAATAAACGAAAGAAAGAAAATAAATGCTCCGGAAATATCAATGAGGCTAGAGCGGCTGATCCTGGGCGAACTAAATGAACGCAATTACCTAATTAGGAAATTTTTGTATACCGGCAACTTTAGCATAGAGTGCGGGAATACTGTACCGGAAAACGGATACAGGGAGATGTGCATCCTCGGGGATTCTTATCGATCTATCTCTCGCCGATGACTGCACGGTTGGCAGGACGGACCAGGCATTAGAATAAAGAGCGAGACAATCCAAAGATGGATATCTGCAATAGTTCAGTATGTTGTAAGTATTGTGCACGTATAGTGGAGGGATTGAAATTTGGAGTGTTCATTTCCAAGCTGGGGCTCGGGTACACTCACAACCTCTGTGTAGCAACAGGAAGACCGTAAGATAGTTAAAGTATGTAGATCGCTGTTATAGAGACTCTTTTCTATTTTAAGCTCTTTATGTACTAAGCCGAAGGATTATCCTTTTAGCGTGGCATACTTTGTAACGGTAAATAATGAAGACGGGTACCAAGTTTTCAATAACAGTATTGAAAGAGGAGAGAGAAGGAAATCAATGAAAGACTTGGCATCCTGAGTACTTGGTAGCTTCTGTAGTACACCTCGTGAAAAGTTACAACTGAACTCGGCATTAACTGATGGCGAGCCACGGCTGAGCGGCACACAGCGCAGCTACCCAGGTACATACTGCTTATGCATGACCATTGCTTCTCCGTGGGGTCTACGTACGTGATCAGGAGACTTGTGCGTTACAAGCGATCCAAGTACTTTCAAAACTTGACTAGCTGCCGAGAAATATCTCTTAGAGCTTCCCGTTATTATGATGTTTGCTGAAGTTAGGATACCTAGACACTGTAAGGAAACTAAGGATAGGTAAACATGATGTGCCAATTTAGAGCTGGAAATTTCTATCAATGACTTCAACACCCGCACACAAACATACGCCGACTTTAATTGATGGACTATTCATCGGCAATTTCTACACGGCTTTCTTTGATACGTTTGTTGGATTCAATTCGTCCAATCCGACAAAATAGACCTCGGGAGTGTCCAGGGTCTTCTACCCAATACTACTATAGCCCACTTTCCCCGCCCGTGTCCACTGTCTAGAACCAGAAAAGTAGCCAAGTTACAGATAGTATTGGTACAAACACAACCTGCACGACTACTATATAAAAGCACGGATATTGGCATTCCGACTTCCGGGCTCATTCGGCCTTTGTAGAATCCGTCAAGATAATGTATGCCGTATGTTGATTGATGACCACGTCTACTGCAAAGGCATTGGCCAGATAGCTCTGAATAGGTTTATACCTAAGCGCCAGTTGGCATAGCTTGAAATGCGGATGTACTAATCCCCGACTGCAATAGTGGAGATCAAAAGAGGGGAGTCTTTGCATAATCTGTAGCAAAATCAACGTAACATCCGGTGACGAGGAATATCAAGGATAGATTTATTTACAGAGTTGTACAGTGGCGGCAGCGTATACTGATTGCACAGACTTATTTAAACACAGCATATTCCAGTTTTGAAGTCGCTTCCCGCCCACTGAATGCATCTCTTCACGGTTTGTTTGATTCATGGGATTGCTCATTTTTTACATCATCGTCCGCAATAAATGCTCTTAAAATAGCCATTCCCTCCTCCTCATCTTCATCGTTCCACGGCTTAAGACCAAAGCAGGCCAGGAACCTCGTCCAGCCGCCGTAGCTCTTGACGATCTCTCGTTCGGCGGGAGTAAGAATAGGCTCTAGAGCAGGGTCAGTAACAAGCAAACCAAGGCAGACGAAGTAGCTTTACGAAGGGCGTCAGAAGCAGGCATATTGAGTTCCTCGAGAGAGTCTTATTTGGCGAGATTTCCTGCGGTGAATCTTAACGACGTTTGTCTGGTGGTTGAGATAAACTTTCGTTTCGTTCAATTTATTTATACTTTCGGCCCGTGACCCGCTCCGACACCAGGAGTCTCCACCATCATGGCTTCGCATCCACTCTTCACCAGCGCAGTCGAGCCTCTCGCCGACCATCTTTTGCTAGTATGTGTGCGGATCCTAATCCCAATACTATTGCTACCTAGGTAGTGCATGGTTGACTGTAGAAGATATTGCCGTTCCTTATCATAGCCGCTTTAGCTGGCAACGCCCTCTATAATCTCTACTTCCATCCATTGCACTCGTATCCTGGGCCGGTTCTCGGCAGAGCTACAGTACTCTATTCATTATATTGGGAGTTCAATGGTATTTTGCACCTTAAGAGCAGAGAATGGCATGATAAGTACGGCGAAGTGGTGCGAGTCACACCTAACCAGCTCTCGTACAATTCTAGTCGCGCATGGGAAACAATTTGCGGTGCGTCACTCTACCAAGACTAAATGAATCATAGGCACGAGTGCTAATACGGCACCAGGGCATCGGACAAGTGCTGCCAAAGGCCTCTTTGACAAAGACCCGGAATTCTTCCCTGAATCACCGAAAGGGCCACCAAACATTGTCCGTATTTTCGCTCTCCTTGGTTATAAAAAGTGAATACTGATCTTCTGTGTTCGTCTTGTTTTCCTTAAAAAAAGGTCGGTGCAAATGGTGAAAAGCATCGTCGTCTTCGGCGTTTATTAGCTCATGCCTTCTCTGAAAATGCCCTCAAAGCGCAGGAACTCCTCTTGCAGCGCTACGTTGACTTTTTCATCTCCCAACTTCAGGACCGAGCCTCCGTAGAAAATGGGGTAGTGAACATGGTTCATTGGTTCAACTTCACCACCTTCGATATAATTGGTGATCTTGCATTCGGTGAATCATTCGGATTGCTGGAAAAGGGTATATGGCAGAGATATCTCTCGGCAATATTTGGGACTGTTAAATTTGGCGTCTATTACCGTGCTATCAGACGCGTGTTCCCGCGCGTGCTCCCGGCCTCCATGGTGAAGTTTCTCGATAACATTGTAACACCAAGTTCTTCCAGGGAAGATAGACAGTATTTATTCGATGTTGCTGAGAAGAAATTGGCAGCTCGTACTTCCATTGAGACAGAAAGGCAGGATTTCGGTACTTCACAACCATCCATCCTCTCGAATTCAAAGACACTAATTCGTTTACAGTGTATCATATGCTTAGAGGTTCTAAAGAGGCTATTGGCACTGATGGCTTGACTTTTGAAGATATGCTTGCCCAAAGTCAGTTGTTGATTATTGCAGGCAGTGAAACAACCGCAACTGCACTGTCTGGAATGCTATACTACCTCCTCGAGGAGTCACCTCACTGCCTGTCGCGTCTGATTAGCGAAATTCGCTCCTCGTTCGAAAATGAAAGTGACATTACCTTCCACAGTACTACCAAGCTCAAGTATTTACAGGCTGTACTCGAGGAAGCATTGCGCGTTTACCCACCAGTGCCCAGTCTTTTACCCCGCGTAACTCCCAAGCCAGGCCAGGTTATCTGTGATAGATTCGTTCCTGCTGGCACCACCGTCGGGATACATCATTTCTCGGCTTATCACTCTGCGGACAATTTCTTTGATCCGGATGTGTTCCATCCGGAGCGATGGCTTGAGGGAGAGGATCCTCGGTTTATCAATGACAATAAGAGTGCTTTCCATCCATTTTCGCACGGTCCTAGAAATTGCTTGGGAAAGAAGTAAGACACCTAACCTATCTTGCTGTGTCAAAGTTCCATACTAATGCTAAGAAAAATCTATAGCCTAGCATATGCGGAACTCAGATTGATTACATGCAAGTTCTTCTGGAACTTCGATGTCGAATCACAGCCGGAAAACAAGAATTGGAAAGATCAGTACACGACCTCTTTATGGCAGAAGAAGCCACTTCTAGTGAAACTTCACCTAAGAAGCGTATCTTAGAAGGTCACGGCTCAGTTAAATGTACTGGTTGATGAAGTAAATCCTCGCCTGCTCATGACTTTACGAGGGCGACGATAGCATTCAAGATTATGATTTTATTCTTCTCTATGTTATGTGCTGCGGAACATGAAGGCTTCGACGAAAAAGAAGCACATGCAACCCCATTTTAAGAATAACCCGTGTATCTGCTCAGAATGTCAATAAACATGAATAACCACTTCCTCTCAACCAGAAGAATGAATGCATCAGATGGTTGGGTATACTACCGAGAGATAGTACCTAGGTACTATATCCGCACGTAGCTATTACTTAGTATCGTTTGATAAGGCAGTGCACTCCCCAAGTCAATTCTAAATTGACAAGGCAGAGTCTCCTTTCTTGTCCTTTGCGAAAGAAAGTAATAGCATCATCGCTCGATGATTTGAAACTGCACGTCAATGATGAACCCTAACGTCGACGTCGCCCTGCCTAACATCTTTCGGACTCTACTTTCCAGGTCTGCCCAGTCCGCCACCGTGCCTGGTGGTATGCCAATGAACACTGTCGGCATAATAGTCATTTGGCCCGAGTATGCCCAGGTAAGGCTAGCATTGAGTACAGTCGTTCCGAGAGAAGCGTAAATCAGCTGGGAGATGTCCTCTCGCACGGGCTCGAAAACACCGTTAATAAAAGTGTCGGCTTCATCAATGAGGGGTTCACCAGGCGCTGATAATTGGATCGCTGGTTCGCGGACTGAGAGGTACATCTCTATTGGCACGTTGAACGGAAACTCCATGTCGGCGATGATCTCTGATATCGAGGCTCTCAGTGACCTTTCGTTTTCCTTTTCCTGGGCAAATGTTGCTTCTGCATTCTGCATAATCTCCGTCTGCACGCCCATATTTCTGCGTCGAACCAGGAACAAAGGAACGGCTGGAGAGGAACTTGTTGTCAGCGATGCAAAAGAAGTATAGCGACAGTTGGAGCGTCAGATATGAGTACTAGCGAGCGCGGTTGAGTAAAAGAAGCAGCAGCGATATATACTGAAAATTGTATGCGTGCGTAGTGAATAGAAAAGGATATAGCAGTGAGATTGGCGCTTTGCAAGATGGCTTTGGCAGGATTATTCCATGCCGCCTTTGATACTGAGGTCTTGACAGGCGCAAACGGAAGGCACTTGCCCGCCAGCGTGCCTGCCTCGAGAGAGTGTGTCGATATGTGTGCATATCGCTCCTTCCGCCTCAGCAGCGAATAATCATGTGACCGCTGGAACCAGAAGGAACTTCCAAGGAATAGTTACATCTTCGAATCTGTTCTTGTCGGCGCCGTCAGTTGACCTGGGACAAAGTGCTTTTCCTCAGCCAGTCGTTTGTGGTTGCCGGTGTCGAGAAACCGCCCCCAGCGTATCCTCTTTGTTGGGGCCCTCAGCCTCCCAGGGTCGTGTTTTTGTTGAGCCCAGACGGCCAATATCGCTACAATTTCTTTGTGACTTCGCACACGCCTATTTAAACAGCCCAAATACTCTACAAATTCCGGCTTCTCTATACTCAGCTGAATTTGCACCTTGATTCTGCGCTTCCTTCCTTTCAATCCTTACGCCATGGTCCATCTGATTTGGAGGAAGCCAGTTAGAGGCTTCAAGTATCGAGCAAGACAGTCATATCACGAAACGTTCTCTGAGAAGGAGCCCCAACTTGCAGCTGCCATCGAGAAACCGAAAATCAATACCACGCTTCAGCATTCTGGCCAGAATTCCCCCCTTTTTCTCAAGGATATGCAGACAAAATCACCATTTCCACGAACCGAAATCACAATTGAGCAGTACATACTCTCCAAGGAAAAGGCGACATCCAACAGCGATCTTTGCCGGGGCCTCTTGCCGTCTGTCCATCAAGAGGGTGGAGCAAATCACACTATTGGCAACTCCATGATACCCGCGAATTTGACAGTCTCTGCTCAAGACGAAGCATACTCGTATCTGTTCCAGAACCTATCTGGTAATTGTCATGGCCTGAACCTAGTCACCTACCCAGCTTCTTCTATTGGCGGGGAAGATGGCAAGGAAAAGAATGATCCCTCTCCCTCTTCCCCATCCTCCACATGTGTGCGCATTGCAGCAATTGTCTACGTCAAGAAAGGCACAGCATGTCGCGACTGGGAAGGCATCGAAATGGGACTAGAGCGTATTTTCAAAAATGCGGCAGCGAATAACGACAATTATGCGGCTTGGAAATTCGAAGGTGTGACCTTTGAAGTGTGGGAAGCAACCTAACAACGATCCCACTTTTATTTGATTTGCCATGCATAAGTTATGCTTGAGATTAGTACTGCAGGAGCTCAGAGGGTTACATACATACCGAATTATCATTGATTTAATGAGATATGACTATCAGAACGGAATCCACGTACAAGCAAGCTCAACTCATTTAGGTATCCGCTTCTTTGAACAAGCTATAAAACCATATTTAGGCACAAAATACCTAGAACTTGTACGAGGCCAAGCTGGGAGGCAAATCCTTCGCCGAGGTTCCCCAGTCGCTTTCATTCGCATCCGTTGTTATTTCCAACACGCCACCATTCTCGAAAAACGAGTGGTCTATCCAGCTCTTTGTCCACTTCTGCCCATCCCGAGTGACATTCTGAATGTATATATTTCTATATGACGGGTCGAAGTTGACATTTCTTATCGTCGCAACCTTGCCAGTGATTCCGTGAGTGATATTAACTTCTTTAAAGAAGGGTGGGTTGATGAGGTAGACATCTTGTCCAGGGACCGGCCAAACGCCAATCATGCTAAGAGTCGAAAATGAGCCCATGGCGCCACTATCATCATTGCCTGGAATTCCGGATATACTAGTATTAAATTGCGAGGGGATGTATGCATGAGCCTGCTTAGCGGACAGACCGGGTCTACCGCCGTAATGGAACTGGTAAACGGGGAGAAAGGACTGTTCGTCACCGACGTACAAAAGCCCAGAATTATGGAAATACGACAACCGATCAATAAATTGCTCTTGCCCTCCCAGTGCTTCAATCAATGCGGCCATGTCATGAGGCACGTAGAACGTGTAAAGCCACGTGCTCCCCTCGTACGTCTCATGGCCCGCAGGGTTAAGATAGCAAGAAGGGAACCTGAGGAGGGGACTGCAGAATTGCGGATCCTGATATCCCCAAGTCCCATTTGGGTAGCGGACTTGCAGAAAGCCAGCAAATCCGAGAGAGGTGGTGTTGGGATCAAACATGTTGTACCAGTTAGTAGCGCGTTGGATGTACTTTTCATAATCGTCATATTTTCCAAGTGCTTTGGCCAGAATTGCGATGCAGTAATCATCGTACGCATACTCAACTGTCCGAGAAATACTTCGCGTCAAAGGGCCCTGTCCATATGGATCGAAATCATCTGTAGGTATGTATCCTAAGTTCTTCCAGCTTGTCAACCCACCGCGGCCTTCAACGCTCCAGTTCATAGGCTCAACTTCAGCATCCTTAATAACTGCTTCGTAGGCAGTGTCCCAGTCAATGTCGGTGATATTCTTCAGATAAGCTTCAGTGATGAGAACATCGGCATTTGATCCACCCTGTGTGAAGCCTTTGCACAGCGACATGCGGCAGTCAGGGAGGTATCCCTCATGTCGATATATATCGATCAAACTTCGAACCATACGAGATTGGGACAGAGGATCAACCAGGGTAATCAGTTGATGTATATCTCGAAACGAGTCCCAAATGCTAATTAAGTATGAGCATTCGTATATCAGTTAGCGCCTAATACTTGAAAGGATTGCCATACCAATAGTAGCTATCATAATATGGCTCGGTGCTATTCCACAGTGGGTTCTCCCCAGTATAATCCTGCGGGCTTATATGAGCTCTGTAAAGGCCGCTCCAAAATATGGTTTGGAACTCGGCTGAAACACCTGTCGCATCAATGCTGATGGAACTTAGCTTCTCCCTCCAGATATCTTGGGCTGCATCCTTGGTGCCATCAAAGTCAAATTCTGGGATTTCAGTTTCGCTATTTGAACAGGCCTTATCGACACTGATGAAACTCACGCCGACTCGAGCGATGACAGACAAACTGCCAGGATTGAAACGAGTGAAAGCGCCTGCTGAATAAGACTCGTTATCATCGACGCCGTCGTCTAGCGTTCTGACAGTTTTTGGCTCGTTGCCAGCCCTGTCGTTGACGAAAACGCCTGTATCATAGATATCTGCTCTCGAGAAATCGGCACAGAAGTGAAGATCATATTCACCGAGTCCAAAGCTGGGACTAAATGTACCACTACCAGTAATACGACCAGTTGTTGCATTAACTGTAGCGGTTCCATTAGTTCTAGACTGCGGCATATCAATCAAATCTACAAAAATCATCGGCGCAGTAGTCCCATCCGAAGGGAACGTGAACCGATACAAGGCTGTATGATTTGTGACTGTAGTCTCGCCTTTGATTCCACTATCGAGATCGATGCTAAAGTATCCAGGTTGTGCAATAACAGACCCGTGGTTGAACCCTATAGCCCTGCTTTGATAGCGATAAGTACACAAGTTAAGGTCATCATGAGGACAACCCGGATTAGGGAACAGGGGGAAATTGCCCAAAGAGGCACTCTGTCCACAGTTAGCTTATATCCTCAGTTACTCTTAGGTCACCAAATTGCTTACACCACCTGTACCCGAATCATGCATGTGCGAAAATCCGCTTATAGTTGAGCTGTCTGAGGCAAAGCCACCTTGCTGGTCCGCTGTGGAATCTGCAACCGCCTTTGCCATGCCTGTTAAGTTCAACAGAGAGAATTGAGAAACAAAAAAGAAAAAAAACAACACATAAATCATGGTACTTACCAAATGGCAAAGTAGCGCCAGCAAATACATGGCCTATAGATGTGCGGATTAGAATACTTCCTTTTCTCACATGTCTCTTTCTTGCGCTTGCTAACCTCCATTGGCTGTCCCAATCAACGGATCAACATAGTCCAAGACATCGAAACTTAAATTGTCCATATTCGAACTCTGCTGTGCGAGTTTTCGTGCATCTGCATACCCTTCCAGGATTGCAAGTACGGCTGCCAATGTTGGTGCATAGAGCTTCATCGTGCTAACAACAGGGCAAGTCCTGCCCAAATGTCATGGACAAATAATCAATCCGAGGGCAGCCCATTGCTTTTATAGTTCGGCAAATTCTCGCTCTCTGTATGACAATAATGCCATTGGTCTGGAAGGGAGACCGTGCAAGGATCGGCATGCAACATGCTACCCCAGGCGCACTCTGCGATTGTATCAGCATTCCAGGGCGCGCCATCGCGGGACTACAGTACATAGAACCCGGCTATGTATAACGAAGAGAAGGCCTCCTGGGATATAAGTTGATCATTCTTAGAAGTAAGCTTGACCAAGAAATAAAAAATAGTAATTTAAAAATAAATTAATATATTAGAGCCCTCTTTACCCTTATATCAATGTTAATTAAGCTGATATCAAAGATATCTTGGGAGGTCATCCATATGTTATATCCAGGTTCTACTGTAGTTGAATTGACGTAAGTAATTTTCAATACGTACCCAACCAGGCAACTCTAGTATCAGTGCAACGGTTTGGCACGTGAAAAATCATGTTTTTGGGTTTCTGCAGCGGTTGTAACGTGATACAGTACCTGGTGACATACCGGTGTCTGTACGTGTGTACGTGAGTGAAAGTTGGGAAAGCCCTCGGCCGCAAATCGATCCATCCTACGTTAAGATCAACTGATGTTCAATACAACAGTTAGGAACATAATTATTTACATGATAGCCTACTAACTATTCTACTCTCGCCGGTCTCATTCAAGGCATCAAGAAGAGTTGGTACACCGGCATACCCAGGTATTAGCATATCGTTACATCTCTTATCGATGAGAGAATACAAAGCAAATATAGTCTAATACTATGCAGTCAGTACTCGGCAACGCGACTGAGATATGCTCTAATATTTGACCCCAAACAACCTTCTCAGCAAGAGCACGATGTCACCTTCCCCGCACTTAGTTGGGCTTTCATCCATGGCTCCATGGCGAGCACGTAGAATTACCGTTGCCCTTTGCCTGTAGAACTCGCAGCTATGTCACAGGGTCGTTTAACTCGGAATGTATTCCGCTCTTAAATTTTAACAGATATTGCACGCCTGACAAGGCAAGATACTTGACCTGAGATCCGGCCGTCCGTGGGGTTGGATTTGTATAAATGCAATTTAGCGTCTCTTAAATGCGTTCTGTTCTCCATTAATCCCCTACTTTAGTACCTAGGTATTGTAGGGTTAATCGATATTTGCCCTAATGAAACATATATAGTGTATCACTACCTACCTAGGTACAAAAGTTACCTAGGTAGTGAAATTACAGCTCACCATTGGTATTACGTTATTCAAGGGGCTTGCGAGCCATAATTAACTACAAATAAACCAAATGGTCTCGCTTCTTTAGAAAATGAAAAGACCAGTATAACCTTGGAAATACGCCCTTGGACGATTGATGAGTGCTTCTATATACTCTTCCAAGGTTATTCGCATATGTTCAATCAGACCATCTATCGGTGATCATCGTATCCAATGCTACCAGCGACTCCATATCTGTAGCTAAGAAGGTGCCAGTCAAGTATTTCTGGCTTCGGATATTTTCCATCGCACTTCGGAGATTATACAGACACGAGAGTGGTAATGCATCGACATTGTCTGAAGTAACTCTCAGTAAATGGTCTTGTGCAACGTCTACCATAATCTTTGTTGCTGTGATTAATGCCGAGCGCGAGCTTTGTTGGAGCATCAAGTAATCATCATCGTGGCACTGTGAAAGGACATACTTGTGTAGTACAAAAAGAGACCTATAATATTGTGCAAGTAGTCAACAAAGGCGATTCATTGTTCTGTCAATATCTAGCGAAAGGGAAATATCTATGGATCATTGTATAATAATCACACATACCTGACCGCAGTGCCAATCGCACTACAAGCGAGATTCCACTCATGTCTGAAATCCTTCGTTAGAATAGTCAGGACACCTTGAAGCTCCCTGTCCAACTTGATCAACTCTGCGATTGTTATGTGTTTTTCTTGTCTTGGGAGATTCGTTATACAGAGTATCTGATCTAGCAAGTATGAAGCATATGCCAAACGCGCGAAGCATGTAAAATCTAGCGAGTGGGTAGCTATGACCATAGTGGTATCGTTGAATGATATTCCCTTGTTGTTATTTCCACCCGCTTGCAAAGAGTCAATAAGACATGGTAAAATAGCCTCGTGATTCGGGTATCTCGTTGCTGGAGGCTGGTTATGTTCCGGAATCTCGCACAATATATGTCTCACATTCAACGTTAATATTCATCTTCCATTCCATTTCTTTCTCATTCCATCGAACGGAAGGTACCTACCTTTCTAGTATCACTAGTGCCCACCACACCATGTATTCTTCGTGGAACTTGAGATCGCTTATGCCTAAGCCCAAACCCTGGCCGTTTCTTCCCGTCTTATCAAGGCCAAGTGTCAGTGCCATCCTCCCACAAGTCCCCATCAAGATATAAGCGGAACGTGGCCTCCCGATAGCATAGTCGTAAGCTACCATGAGAAGACCAGCTTGAACAAGTGCCGTTGACGCACATTTTGCCGCTTGGATTTGCCCAAAAAGCGCCCGAACTGTCATGTATAGAGATTCCAGCGACAACTTAGACTTGCTTTCAGCGGTCCTATCTGATGGACGCCATGTGATCAAATATAGAGCTAATATGATAAGTGAAAAGTCTGCTAGCGGAGGCGTTGATGACAGTGGGGACAACGACTGGGCAATATCTTCGTATGAAGTAAGAGCATCAGTGAAGAGTGCTGGCGATAGTATAGGCAACCAGCGGTAGAATTTCTGGAAGAAACGCTCGGTGATTTCTCGAATAGATAGTCTCGTAAGCCGGCGAACACGGCACACATGGAAATTCAGCAATTGGTCAAGCGTCCTTGTGGTTGCCGCAGAGAGTAAATATAGACCTGACAGTAAGTCTGGATACGGGTTCATCTGCACTGATATGTCCTGGTGCTGCGAGGCCCATCTTCCCATGCTATGACGGTCGTATGAACAGGAGTTTAATCCATCATATGAACAAATGAGGTCTCTAGTCGTACAATATGCACAGCTGGGCAAAGCTTTGTCACAGCGTTTCTTGCGCGCTTTGCATGCATGACACACGCGGTGAGCGTGTTCCATTCTGCTCTGGTGCTTAATGCCTAGGTACCTAGGTACTTGAGGCGAAAATCGAGGTGAACATTATTAAAGCCTATCGATGTCGATGATATTATGATAAAATAGATAAATGCGGGTCGCCGCTAACTTAATTGGAGTGAGGACCTTGGACATTGGACAACAATACTCTACATATATGCATGACACGGTGAATGGGAGGCTTTGACGCCGTTTTACCTCTCGCTCACCGTGGCCGGTCTTGGCGTCACGTGCGGTCCCCGTTTACTGCCACCCGACTGCGTTCTGCTGCCATGCCTTCTCCGTGTCCTGTTCTGTCCGACGATGAGAGCGACACTACCTCAGGCCTGCTCGAGATCTTCTCGAACAAGGCCTCCGACTCTGACTCCTCCACTACACCCAGTGACGTCGATAGCAGCGAATCCGAGCCCGACTCTGACGTTGAATCTGACGATGATTCCGAAAATGAACTGGCACTGGAAGATGAAGAGGACCAGCTTTCACCAGAATACTACCTCCAGGAGGCCGAGGCTCTTGATGTCTCCCGGCTCCGACAGAAACGCTATAGCCCGAAAACTCAAGAGAGGTTGGATGAGACGCAAGATTTCTGGGATAAGTGGGACATCACTACAGTCTCCCTGCGTACTGTAGTACTGTAATTTGGTCGCTGATTGTTCTAGGTTCTGCAAAGGCGCAAAGCGCGATCCAGTGAAATGTCTGTCCAGTCTCTCTGATCCCGAGGAGACGGTCCGCTTCCTTAAGGCTCTCTTTTCCTGGCGGACGCTTTAATACTGTTTGCCGCCCTCCCCCCCTCCCCCCCCCGGCTTCAGGTCCCGCTTTCTGACTTGGGAAGTCGGGGGAAGTCGGGAACTGTCTCTACACACTGGCATCTTTCACCTTTCACTTCGCAACCCAAGTTTGACCTCGCACTACTTCCTGGACTAAGCTTTCCTGGCGACCCCGCCCAGGTACAAAAGGGACTAAGATTGCAACGCTTCCCCTCGTCAGCCTCTCTCTGTCCACAAATCCACAATGCCTAGCGAGCACGCCCTGAAACGCTCCCACGGCCAGGAGACGGTGATAATCCATGCCGCCGACCTGTATCTCCTGGTGATCATATACAGAAACCCCTCAAAACATGAAGTGTGACGCTAATAGGCTTGTCTGCTAGGACCAATGGAGAGTTGACCGTGCCATCTCCGACGATGTACAGCGGTCGGCGATTTTTAGCAAGTGGCTAAAGATTGGATCGTGTGGCCGCATGGTTAGACTTTCTTAAGTACCCTACGTGCAGGACCAATAGCTAATCATGATTCATAGCCGTATGTGGAGCGACTCGCGGAGATGGCTTTTAGTAAAGATGACATTAAAGAGGACGAGAAGAATCTCCTCGCTCGGGTCCGTAGTGCGTCGGACCGCCGGGGAATCGGCTATACACGTCTCGTACGCACTTTCTATGGCGAAGGCTCGGAAGAAAACTTCGCTAAGCTAATTTCCGAGTCTGAGTACGACTGCGACGGGATAGTCTTCAACGATGCCGCGCTTTACGATGCGGGATCTGACGACGGTTTACAGTCACTGCATAATATCCTGATCCGGATCCCGCAAATCGTCGAGCAGACACCAGAGTTTACTGATTTTTATCATGAGAAGAAACGTGAAGCACGAGATGAGGCTATCAAGGCCAGCGTGGATGATTTTGACTATGCTCTCTCAATCTTTCATGTCGCGGCTAAATGGAGCCATGTGCTTATCTATGATAAAGAAGCAAACAATGGCCTGGGGAACGTGCTACTCGTGTATATCGACGACCGCGGCCGTGTTCTACGTTACTCCCATGCTATGCTCGCGCCAGGATTTCATGCACAGGTGGTGGGAGGATGGCCATTACGGCGAGGACTGGGAGCCCCACCAACTTTCTAAGCGATGGGACGAGGTTGATGATGAGACAGCTGCGTTAGAGGCCTAATGGAGGACAATCTCCGAGGGGAAAAATTCAAAAAAATTCAATTTCGTTGGATATAAGCAGTCCCGTGTGCTAGGGTAATTCCGCTAAATAAGAACTCTAGCTGTGATAGGCTAGTTGGATGTTGCTATAGATGCATACCAATATAACTGCTGCAGGTGTCTGCAGGTCCAGCGCCACGAATTGTCAGACTGTAACGAGGTGGTCCGCGGGGTTTTTGAGAAATTCCCCCCTTCACTTTGGACTGGAAAGAGGATTTCTTTTCAACAAGGGTGACTTAAACCGCTGTTCTCTCATTTTATCTCTAAACACACGCTCCTTTCCCTCCTTTTCTTTTTCTTTTTTTTCATTTCTTTTTTTTTTTTATCATTTATATCAGCCACTCTTTGACTTGCTTTATCTTCTACTCAATTGATTGCTGATCTGCTGATGTTGTGGCCATGTGGCGGACGATTGTGCCCGCATGGGTCGCGCTTTTCTTGCTGGCTTGGGTAGTTGTTGGCCAGCAAAGCTCGACCTGTTTGCTCACCCAACCGTGTCAAGAGGGCTGCTGTAGCCAGTATGGGACGTAAGGAAAATGACTCTTTTTGCCGATCATCTCTGGCGCCTACTCATCCCTTTTATGCTGATGATACCTGGGATGTCACTTCAGCTGCGGATTTGGACCCGAATGGTGTGGTGATGGATGTATTAGTAACTGCAATGACACGGCCTAGTGCGGCCCCTGGGGAAATGTGACCGATTGCCCTCTCAATGTCTGCTGCAGCCAGTATGGCTTCTGCGGTACTACGTCGGACTTTTGCAATAACTGTACTGCTGGTTGCATACCTGTCAAGTAAGTTGCTGTTAAGCCTCTGAAAGATGGCGTACACTCGCTGATCATACATAGTGAGCCCTCGTGCACTGCAAGTACGGACGTCTCAAACCTTCGCAGAATCGGCTACTACTCACTCAGCACCCTGGAGAGGCCGTGCGATGTCATGGAACCAGCCCAGATTCCTGCAGGGGCCCTCACACACATCAATATTGCCTTTATCCAGTTCACCGACACGTGGGAACTTGATGATAGCAGCTATGGTTCTCAAGTTGCCGAGATCGCCGCACTCAAGGACTCGCATCTAGGACTACGTGTGAGTATCTCAGTTGGCGGGTGGGATTTCAATGACGGTTCTACGGCCACCTACTTCTCCGATATGGCTTCAACCGCGGCCAACCGTAAGACTTTTATCGACAGCGTCGTGAGCTACCTGGTCAAGTATGGGCTGGACGGCATTGATATTGGTAGGGATTTGAGACTTCGGCGATAGTGCGAATGACCTTGCTAACCAATTTTTCAGACTGGGAGTATCCAGTGGCCTTGGACAGATCAGGTGCGCCGGCAGACAAGGAAATTATGTCTCTCTAGTCAAGGAGATTTGCTGAATACGACTTTGACCTAATGATCACGCTGCCTTGTTCATACTGGTACATGCAGAATTTCGACATCGTGTCTATGGAGAAATATGTGTTGTGGTTCAATGTCATGAGTTATGATATGAATGGCGCTTGGAGCGCCGAAAGCGCCTATATTGGCCCTTATATGTATGGGCTTACTAACTTGATGGAGATCGCAGAGGGCTTCGACCTTTTGTGGCGCAATAATATTGACCCTGCTAATGTGGTGATGGGAATGGTTTTCTATGGCCGTATCTATACTATGAAGACTGATGATTGCTACCAAGTTGGCTGCGAGTTTGCCACAACGGGCTCTGCTGGTCAATGTTCGGAGACATGTACCTAGGTGAGGCTAAAATGCATTTATGTCCCACAATGGCACTAAGAATGGACTGATGTGTTTTTGACAGAGCTCTTAGGTATTAATACTACAGGGTAAGACCGCCTCTCCCTACTTTGTTATGTTGTATTGATCAGTAGTTCTTGAGTTAGTCAATTGATGACCTATTATGATGCAGTGTTGACCATAGTCTATACTGTTCATGGGGGCGACCAGTGGGTCTTCTATGACAATGCTGAATTGTGGCAAACCAAGCTGGAGTACTTGACTGGCCTCTGCATCTCTGGCCTTATGATCTGGTTCTTGGACTTGGACATGTCTACTTACACTGCGTTGTTGGCGCTGCTTGGCGATAATGCCCTCACGATGGGTCTCCTCAGTAGCGGAGGCAATCTTACGAGTGCACTTGCGAGCGAATATGGCGCTTTTATGGGCCAGGACTGTATGGTAATCTAATTTTGTACTGATGGTTCCAGCCAGGCCTAATTGTTTGAATAATTTAGTGGCTTGGCAGGGTTGGTGAACATGAGGAAATCGTTGCATTGCGTCTGACTCGCTGAGGCTCTGAGATAAGCTGTGGATAGCTTCTCTAAACAGATCCAGGTCTGGTCAAGAAATGAATCAAACAGCCACATTTAACGATCCCAGAAGAGGATAAAAAAAGACAAAAGAGAAAAAATAGAAATTCACATACAACAGACGGGATTCGCTGGTGGTCACCCACCCAACTACTAACCGGCCGGCGTGTGGCTTAAGTACGGCTGAGCGGACGGGAAGCCCTGTTTTCCACACCCTATGGTCGTATGTACTGGATATGGACAAGATTAAACATTATTACCCACGGGCAGTATCGTGTCGGCCAGAGGAACGGGAGGAGCGGCTGCGAGAAGAGCCTCTCGAGCAGACGGTCGAGCCACCAGTTCCACGAAGTGAACCACGGTGAGCGTTTTGCGAACCCAAATATACACCCTCTGCTCCCTGAGTCTCTGATCCACAGCGGACAGGTATTTCACCCTTGGCCCTGCGGTCACTTGCAAGGACCTGAGCAAATTTGGATCTTTCTCGGATTTGTGGTCCTTTCCAATAGAATAGGTAAATGGGAGCAATGATGGGAATTGAAAGACAGCCTAGTAGAGTCGTTGCCCATTCTAGGTGGTATGTGGTACCAATATGCTCGTACACTTTAATTTACCACGTTAGTATCTCTGGATTGTTGGCGAATAAAAAAGTAGGAGTATCAACTTACTGGGATTCGAATACATCGCAGCAATCCCCGCCAGAAAATCCCGGGCTAGGGCATTTCCACCTGTTGCTGAGGCCGCATATGGCCCATAGGCAGCCACCATGTAGTCGATCGTAGCCATATAAATGGCGTACTAGAAGTACGATCAGTCCAAAGGTGTTTCACCCATGATTCAATGGATCTTGTGGAGCACGGGTGATTTACGTTAGCTATAGCAATCAGAAAGGAGAATATCATCGGCGCTATCCAGTGAACGTGAGGAGGGCCTAGACTAGTCCACGCGAATCCAAATAGACCCACAATCTCCAGAGGCGCAGCTATATAGTTTGTCGTCAGCTATGCTATCTCACGAGAACATATGATAACTTACTATATAGGAGCCAATAGAGACGAGCCTCCGGCTGCAGAGCATCCGGATCGCGTTTCCGAATCTTTGTGTGTTTGTATATCCAGGGCAAAAACGAAGCATATGACACAGCATAGCCAACAATGAGACTTTTCATAACAATGAGTCATCAGTTTGGCTAAAAACGTTTGGCATGTACTCACGGAACAAAGCAAAGTCCTAATCGGACATCGCCAAACCCCCATTGCTGGTAAACTGGAGTATAAGCTTGTAGGAAAGTGAAAATCAAAGAGTCCGAAAATCCGGAAAGGAGAGACAACCACAGCACAATTGGTTCTCGTGCAAACATCAAAAATGGTCGCAACCAAACTGTGATGATTGGCTTCATGGAGAACTCTTTGTTCTCTATTTCACTGGCGCTATAGACATTCTCGCCATTCTTGCGGCGTCTCTGCGCTTCCCGAGTCACGAGAATACTGCAACGTGTTTCAGGAACCCAGAAATGTATCAACTGGGCAGCGCCGCCAATGATCAACTGAATCCAAAAGTTCCAATGCCAGTTAAGCCATTCGGTAACGGGACCACCAGCAATGGGAGCAAATACTGACCCAGCAACTGAAGACAACACGATAAATGCTACAGCATATTGCTGGTCCTCGGGCTCCCACATATCGGCAACCATTCCAAGAGTAACCGAGCCTCCAGCGGATGAAAGGCCACCTAGAGCTCGACAAACTACGATGGTTCCAAAGTTCGGAGCCAAGGCGCACGGTATCTGCCAGATATTGACGAAGAACATACTGAGCTGTATGATCGGCCATCGGCCCATCTCCTCGCTCCAAGGTGCCCACAATTCGCTACCGAACCCATAGCAGACCAAAAAGATCATCTGTCCCACGCGGGCAGCTTGCTTAGAAATGTTGAAATGCTTTGCCAATAATGACACTGCATTAGCGTAGAAACTAGCGTTCCAGTTCATGGACACTTGAATAATAAATATCACGCCGAGGATGGTCCATTTTTTCCAGAAGGGATAAGAAAATCCCAACTTATCATATACATCCTTTTCGGTAAGGATTATCTTGCCATCCGAGGTACGCCTCTCGCGGCTTATTCTTCTGCTGACACCGTCAGGTGCATCTTCTGACTGCTGTTTTTCAAGATCGCCATCGGCGAGGTGGGCACTAGTTGTCCCGTCAGGAACGCCGTCATGTAACGGATGAGGCATTTTGGAACTTGAAATAAGAGATGTGGATGGATCTGTGGAGCGTGGTCTGGTATTCAGAGTATAGGACCATACTTGGTGGAGGTAGTATCCAGAACTTGAGCGAAGAAGGATTAATCTGGGGATTGCCGCTCATAATAAATTACTCAACAATCATAAGCTCATCTCCGTCTGGGGACGTGTATGTTTTGCCATCTCTGGGGATTGGATTGTGGGCAACACAATGATTCGCGCGCTTTGTGAGGCCGACGGAGTTTGACGTCAGATCCGTCACGCAGAAACTTTCTATTGAATCGCAAGGGCGGGAGAACTTCCGGCGAGAGTAATAAAGTATACATAAACTGTCAAGGCGGAACTGACTTCCTGGACCGTCATTCTCGTTGCTGAAATGCTAAAACCAGAGGGCTATAGTCCAGTCAATGGGGCGACATCGATGCTTCTGGATGGGAAGGCGTACTAATAATATGACGATTGCCATCAATCACCAAGGTCCGTCTGCAAAGATTAAAAAGAACGGTTGCATTCTGGAGGCCACATGGCGGATTCGTGGGGAGCTGCAAGGCCGGGGCAGCACTGCCGTCCATCTGGGTTCTGGTCACTTTGCCACGCAATGCCAACTCTGAAAAGATGGGATTTGTATTCCTGAATGAATGACTTCGTACGTCTCATTCATGGTAGGGACTGCAGTCCAGCTTACTCAAAGTACCAATGGAAAGAAGTGTGTAGCTCCTTGACGGATTTTGCATCTGTCAGCACCTCTCTTACACGCTGCCGGGAAGTAGAAGGAGAGAGCTCACTCAGTGGCACGTGACGCTTCTCTATGAAAGAACCTTGGAAGGCCTGACCTTCACCTTAAGGGTTTACTCAGAGCCACCACCACCTCATAACGTCAAAGGACGCCTGGCCTCCTTCAAATGTACTTCATAAGTACCGTCATAGAACCGTCCTGGCATCTGGCGAACATGGATTTCATCTACAGACAGCTAAAGTAAGCTTGTACATTGCACGATATGGGAACAATCGACGGGGATTTAGCTTCAGCAAATCCTTCACGTTTATAGCACTGTAAAGGGGTGGTACAGTAGGTAGAACCTGGATATAACGTAGGGGCGATCTCCCTAGATATGTTTGATATTAGCTTAATCAACTTTGATACAGGCGTGAGGAGGGCTCTAATACCTAGGTACATTAATCTATTCCCAAATTGCTTTTTATCTCTTGGTCAAGTTTATTTCTGAGGATATTGACTTCGCCACAAACGGTTCGATCATGAGGAGTTACAACCTGGACATGGATTCGTGCCTACGGCTGTCAACAACAGGTTCCAACCCAACGCCATCTCGATGGAGGATTGCACCAAGAGCCAGCCAAAACGCACACAAGACAGCCATTAAATAACCCCCAGAGGCCTCCCACTCGTTATAGCTAGGTTCTACTGTATCTCCAATTGTGAGAAAGACGTGGGTGTCTGCCCGAATTATGGTGCTCCTTGGGGATTTTTCTTAAAAGAATTTGAGAGAAGAGAATGTAGAAAATGAACAGCAAAAAATGGAATATCTGCATTCGAGGACCTCGAGAACAATGAAAGTTGACGATGCTACATCCCATTGATTGGCTGTAAAATGGAATGATATGAGCGCAAGTGAAATCGTAAAGGCTAAACAGGCAACTTGTTATCTCATAACAATCATTAGTCATCATCTTCTGGGTCATACAAATCCAAGTCCAGCATTGATTTAGGCTGAGAAGCCGGCACAATAACTTTTGCTGCCGATGCTGGTGCTTTATTCGTGGCTTGCGACCCGGCATGAATGGCTGCTTTCCCAGCCTCATCAGCATGATTCTGAGACGGATCATGGACCTGAGTAGCTGGCAGAACACCGGCAACGCCCGTGCTTTCTGCTTCCTGAACCATACGCTCTGCCTCTTTCTCCGGGTCGATATTTCCATCCAAGGCAGCCAGCTGCAACTGGCCCATCAATCCCATTCGTATACGATCCTCATTCGGATAAGGAATCATGAAAAACTGCCGATCTGCTTCAGCCGACTCATCTAGCCAGCTTGTCGCTTCCTTTGTCACAGCCCCCACAGTCACTTCCTCAGCCTCACCCGCCTGTCTTCGCGTTGTCGTATCCAGGCCGTCGGCATCAATCATTTTTGTGTCTTCGCTCTGCTGCTCTTGGAGTTTCTTTGTCGAGCCAGTTGTTTCTAAGGTTCCAAGGCTTGCATCTGCCGCGGCTTGCTTGTTGTATTTACTGATTCTTCTGGCGAATTCTAGGAGTAATTTATAATCCACTTCTTTCCTTCTGCCTCTGTTTAGTTTCTGCGCGATCGTTTCATCACTCTCGCTCTCTGAATTGGTTTCTGATTCATCGTTTGTAGAGCCGTCATAATCATCATCTTCATTCTCGCCAGTGGCCTTTGCGATCTCCTTCCCTGCCCCAGAAAGATCTCGCACAATGTTTTTAATACGATCTTCCAGATTTTGCGCCTCGGATCGTAGTTGCAGAATTCTAGAATAGTTGGCTTGATGGGCACGTAAAGTGTCAAGAGCAGAAGAGACAACGTCGTCAGCTTCAAGCAGCGCAATGGCCGCAGCTGGGGCTCCGACAGCGGCGGGCGTTGTCAGAGAGGTCAAAAGTGAGTTGAGTTTGTTTTCGAGCCCATCAAGGGCAGATGTAAGCTGTGCATTCATATCTGAAGCAGACACGGCTGTACGAAGCTCACTGTGCCACACAGATGGCCAGTATTGAGGGCAATGCAGCCAACTGCCCAGTGTTTATGTACAGGAGCAGCTGGGCTTGTCTGACGCTAGTCCATTTTTGTAAACCTCCGTATCAAGTCACGTGTACGCGGAAGTACAGTACAACGAGCTGTCTATCAACGACAACAGTTCGATTAGATCATACTCTTGCGTCTCCAAAAAAAATATGCATACCTTTTTTAGGAATTCCTATAAATTATTCTTTCGTAGTTTTCGTACCTGTTTACCTGTTCTTCGCTTTTGTTTGAAGCTTCTAGCAGAAGCCCGCTAGCCCGATATGGAAAAGTCTTAGGTCGCTTAACCTAAAATGGATCTAGCGCGGTTCAAGCGAAGCCTTTAATAACGCTATCCCTTATCGGGTTAGCTCGCACTACATCCCACAACGCATTAGCAACGAAGGCTGAAGTCTTCTCTACTTCTTTGCACTCGCCGTCGACAATTCTCAACACCAAACATCCGGCTACCGCGGAGCGCCATTGCCCATCATGTGTATGTGTTACCTATTACTTCCCTATTATTTTCGACGTGAATACCTAGATATGGATGGATCCGGGATTCGAGTAGGAGGAAGAGAAGGGAAAAGGAGCTTTCATCCACCGCCGAACTTGACGGCTATGGAACGGAAAGACGTCTTTCTCGATGCATCGAAATTTTTTTATCAGAATGGGTCTTTGAAAATATAAATGAAAACTAACGTTTTTCTCTTTTCAAGCGCTCGTATCCGGCGAGAAGTCGAATTTCCAGTACATCATTCGTCTGCTTAACACCAACGTCGATGGCAAGCAGAAGATCATGTACGCCTTGACCAAGATCAAGGGTGTTGGTCGTCGTTACGCCAACTTGGTTTGCAAGAAGGCCGATGTTGATCTGAGCAAGCGGTGCGTTCTGATACATCCCCGGACACTGGTGGAAGCGGTAAAGAGATGAATGTCATTACTGACAAGCCCTTTTCCAACAGTGCTGGTGAGATCACCTCTGAAGAACTCGAGCGTATCGTCACCATCATCCAGAACCCAACCCAGTACAAGATCCCCACCTGGTTCCTCAACAGACAGCGCGACATCACCGACGGCAAGGACAGTCAAACCATCTCCAACGGTGTCGACTCCAAGCTTCGTGAAGATCTTGAGCGCTTGAAGAAGATCCGCTCCCACCGTGGTCTGCGTCACTACTGGGGCCTCCGTGTCCGTGGTCAACACACCAAGACCACCGGTCGCCGTGGCCGCACTGTCGGTGTCAGCAAGAAGAAGGGCTAACGATTTACGGGGCGAAAAAATCTGTTTTTTCTTCAGTCTTTTTGCATTTGTTTCCAATCATTATGCGGTGTTCTATTCTTGGTTGTATGTGCTCTGGGGGGATCAACATTTGGCACTTGATGATATAAAAAAGATTAGGCCAATGCTTCTCGGTGTTTACATGTGAATGGTAACGCCACAAAATAAAGACTACTAAAAGTATCAACCTCGTCATGAGGGACAGTTCGGTAATTATGTAGCTGGCTTATATCACGTAGCGAGACAGTCTCCATTTTCTTGAAATATTGGTTGTTTATTTCGTATATGATCACAACTGGCAGCTGGCTGGATCTTACAGGAAGACTTTAGATGGTCAAAAATTTGCTTTATCAATGTCGGCGGCCATAGTCATAACTACATAAACCCTTATACTGGGTAAAATATCTAGTTATCTAGTTATTTTGAATCTGACTACAAAGGAAAAGAAGATTCGATCAGCAAAAGTATCATTCTAAGACTATAAAAAGAGAGCAAACACCAGCGATGGAGGCTCTGCATCCAAATCGCGACCTTCAAATATGTCTCTCTATATCACCGGCCGACCCTGAAAACGATTGCATACATATACTTGAGAGCAGAACAAAACGATGTAAAAGTACGGGCTTTAAACTGACATCAGCGGAGAACGGCAAATCACAAATTACCAAATCGCGCATAAAGAGCACTGCAAGAGATATATCTCAATTACTGCACCCACTCGCCACCAAGCCAGCGGTTGAAGAATTCAAGACTTGACTCGGGCTGGTCGTATGGAACCATGTGGCCACCGCCATACAGACGCATGAAAGTGAGATTACCGGAGGACTTGACCTGGCCGATCTTCTTGCCCTTGTGCTCTTGATCAACGATCGTAAGGTCTTCAAGTTCAGTGGCGGCATACTCCTCATGTCCATTCCATTCAAGGGCGTCGGTCCAAGCCTTGTTGCCCAGCCAGTTGCAAATGAAGTCAGCATCACCAGCATAGATAAGAACGGGGATTTCCTCCAGGAGCCCTGGCACAAGCTTGTGGAATGGCTTCATCCAGTCGCCGTTAAAAAGGAAGTTGCGACCGATGTCGAAGTTGCAGGAGTCAAAGTTATCAACTTCGGCTCCAACGGCTTTTAGCACTTCGGGCTGGTTTAGGTACTCGGTGACAAAGTCTAGGTCATCGTAGCACAGACTGCTGCTACCACACTTGCCGCGGACATCATAGACGTTCTGGCCGGTGCGTTGATACGGGCCAAGCATGGCGTTGTTGCAGTAGATGGAAGCCGGGACACAAGTCCAAGAGCTTTCAGAGTCGTAGCAAGCCTGGATCATGGACTGGCAGCGGCTAAGGGCGTTGTCCATAGACCGGCAGCTGCTCTCGTCAAGAACAGCAGGATAGCCACCATCACCGCAAGCCATTGGACGGTAGTACTCGTATTGGGTGTAGCCATCAGTAAGGCCGTTACCAATCAGGACGGATTGCAAGTTGATATTCCGCTTCTTGTGAGAGAGGATCTCGGAAGCAAAGGAAGGAATGTAGTGACCAGCATAAGACTCGCCCGCAATGTGGAAGTCCTGGTTAGCATATTCAGGAAATTGCTTGAAGAAAAGGGTGAGGAGAGCATAGACGTCCTTCGCAGCGGCGCTAGTCGAGCTAACGGAGCTACCACTATAGGAGAAGCCGACATTGACGGGCTGGTCCAAGAAGATAACAGACGCATTCGAGTTCCAGGCATATGGGTTATAAATAGGCTTGATATTGCTGCCAATAGAGCTAGGTCCGAGTTCAAAGAACAGACCAGTCAATGATGAGCAGCCAGGCCCACCGTTCAACCAGAGAACGACAGGGTCATTCTTGGGGTCATTTCGCGACTCGAAAAACCCTGGGTTATGTCAGTATATATACATCAACGAATAGAAAAAGAGCAGATTGAGGCCATACAGTAGAACAAGTGCTTATCATTCTCGTTATCATCCAGGTAGCCACTATACTGTTTGACATCAGGGTCGATTCCAAGAGAGCTCGGGTCAACAGACTTGACACGCAGGTCGTATGTTTCAAGCCTGCCGCCGACCTCTCGCTCTTTCTCTCCGTTTGCGTTTTCAACCCAGACGCCTTGGACGTCGGAGCCCCGGACGATATGATCCCAGTGTGAATCGGGTCGACGAGTGTGTTTCTTAGCAGGGGAGAAAAATGGAATGTTCTCCAAGGAGCCCGGGAAGAGGTTCGACACTTCTTCCCAGACTTGCCGGGCTTCGGCAGTAAGAGACTTGAGCTCATCATTGAGCTCTCGAAGGGGCTGTAGCACAGCCTCGGCTAGCTTGGGAGCGGCTTCCGGAGTACTCTCAACGACTTCGTCTGGGACTTGGAGTACCTGCTGGACTGGATTGATAGCCGCAGCCGTAGCTCCAATAAGGAGCGTGGTAGGGAGAACTCTCATGTTGTGGAAGCTATGTCAGTAACGTTGTTGTCAGTATGGTACTACGCAGACAGGCGGGTGACTGATTCAATCAGGATATCGGATTCGGAGGCTCTCACAATGCTAAACCCAACGGATCTAATGCAGTTCCAAATTGAAAACGGTTACTATAGAATGGATAGACGATGAAGAGCGATGAAAGCTGGGATGGAGCGAGGCTTGTGATGATCATGTAGGCCTCAGGCAGTGTGGAGACAAGAACCTTGGAAGTTGGAGAGGCAGCCAATCAAGGCGACCGCCGCTATCGATTCGTCACGTCTCCAGGCAACCCCAATTCCGCTTTAGGCAGGCCGGCTTGGCAGGCACCCAACGTCTGCCTGAGGCACGACTCCTGAGGCCTGATGTCCATCCATGCTATGCTCATACAAGTAACAAGAGGCGTTCGGTTTTGCTGTTTTTGACATAAAATATAGCGTAACTAATGTAAATATTCAGTCCACTTCTAGTTATACACAATGGCGCTATATATATATATAGGTATATCCATGGATACATATATCTTGGAGCACATTCCTCCTATGAATAATCAATCACTTCCAAGGTTTGAATCGAAGGCGTTTATTATGTTCCTCTTCCGACCATGATCAGCACGAGCCATAGAGGACCGTGAGTGTCCATAGATTCTTAGACCAGAGTCAGGGATTGCTCAGGTGTGACATGAGGATCTAGATCCATCATCCAGCACCTCGTCCGTCATGGGAGTCGGGACGGAATCATCATCTTCACAACACTCGAAAGAGTGTCGCCCAATAACCTTGGAAGTCTCTACTAGCTCTTATTGTGATTATCATATAGCTAAGTACGTATCTCAATAGCTGTAACTACTTATGAGATGGTTAAACTACGAAGCTGCAGTCATTTTGACGCCTAAGGCACTCATGATTAGTCATACCACCCCGCCTCTTTTCGACTGGCGTCATTTTTTTAAGTGAAATATTCGCATGTCATAAGCTTGGGTCATTTGATACGCGTACTTTGTGTAATACGATCTGATCCTATTATCCTGTAGGTCTCGCCGACCTATTCGTCAAGATCATGCCTGTTATCAATCAACCGTCAAACCAAATCAAATTTACAAATGTATCTATCGTGAGGTTAAAAAAGGGTACGTATTGTCTAGGTTGTCAATATGCCACCTGTTGCTGTTTACAAATATCTACCCGGGATCTCGCTCACCATATCGGTAAATATAACAGGCAAAAAGCGCTTCGAACTAGCATGCTATAAGAACAAACTACTGGAATACCGCTCAGGCGTTGAAAAAGACATCGACAATGTCCTCCAAATCCATACCGTTTTTCTGTCCGTGTCGAAAGCTCAAACCGCCCCCGCGGCAGAGCTGGCCAAAGCTTTTGGTGCTGGCGTTCCCCAAGATGAAATAATCCAGGAGATTTTGCGCAAAGGCGAGGTGCAGGTGGGAGAACGAGAGCGGAAAGATATCCTCGAACGGATCCAGAAGGAAGTTGTTGATATTGTATCTGGACGACTGGTCGACCCCACCACCAAGCGCGTATACACACCGACTATGATCGAGAAGGCTTTGGATCAGCTAAGTGCGGCCAGTGGGCAACAACAAAATGGCGACCATGGTGTAGGAGCAATCGCCACAACCGAGACATTGGAGCATGGTGGAGCAGGAGCAGGACAGCGGAAACCGTCATGGAAAGGCGTTTCAACTACCAAGTCGGCCAAGAGCCAGGCTCTCGAAGCCATGAAGGCCCTCATTGCATGGCAGCCTATTCCGGTGATGCGGGCACGCATGCGTTTGCGAGTAACTTGCCCGGTATCCTTACTAAAACAATCTGTTAAAGTGACTACGTCAGCGGGTGGTGCGGGTAAAGAGGAGCCCAAACCCTCCAAAGGAAGTAACAAAAAGGGCCAAAAGGGCAAGGGCAAGAAACATCAAGACTCAGAAGATGAAGATGAAGTCGACGACAAGGAAGCTGCTCCGAAAACACCTTCTAATATCAGAGACAAAATCTTGAGTTATATTGAATCCATAGAATCTCAAGAAATCATTGGCGAGGAGTGGGAAGTTGTGGGCTTTGCTGAGCCTGGCGCTTTCAAGGGAGTTAGTGAGTTTGTGACAAGTGAGACGCGTGGCCGGGGGAGAGTCGAGGTTTTAGATATGGCTGTGACACATGAAGACTAAACTAGCACATTCCTTATACCCATATAGATGATTTACGAAAATGTATATAGGACTTGCATTCAAAATAAAGCACATGTGAGCTTCTTTTAGGACAATCAAATGCTACCTCTGTGATTGTTCGACAGAAATGTAATAGGAATTCCTACTCCAAAATAGCAGCACAACTGTATCAGCAACACGCTCCAGACATGGTTGATGCATAGTCATACACATACGTAGTAGAGACAAATTATCTTGAAGAAAGGGCCCCGTTACATCATTTGTGCACAATTACATACCAATACTCTGTTTACAGCATAGTGTAATTTATTTCGGTCACCGACAAATCAGGTGTCACTGATACGAATATTGTGCAAATTATGCACGCCGCAAGAATGGGGCCGTATTTTCCCGGTCGCGGATTATATTTTTGGTCAATCTTGATGCATGGATGAAGCAGCAAATACATCGATATGACTTCCACAGTGTAAGAACAGTGTAAATACTAAACAGCGCAGAGCAGAACAGAACAATAACATAAGTAGATCAGATTTGTTTTGCAGTGCTAATAACCCATAATAAATATTAATACGTAATACGTACTAGCGATTGAAAATACGCTATCTGTCTAGTTCTGAGTTCATGCACTACGCTAGAGTTTATGTATGGCGCGCATTGGTTCTCGGACTAGCGTTAGGACGAGATAGTAGAACAACAGATACGTACCTAGATAGTAGATACCTAGGTATCAGACTGGGTTCGGGATTTGACTGCTTGTAAGATTATATGTGTTATTTGTCTTTAATTCATGTCTATGTATAATGTACTGTACACTCGCAAACAGTCTAATCAATCTAGAAGTGCAATGCGTATGATGCGAAAAAAACAGAAAACCACCTATGAGTTGGAAATCGAAATCGAAATCGTAGATAAACGCCACGCTAAACCCACAAAAAAGATGCAGACCGGTCTGTGAATAAGAGCAATGTAATAAAACGCCATTAAAAGTTCGTGTTGTTCCTACCCGCTGAGGGGCTCATAATAGATCACGACACAATGCTGACCGCAGTCAGTGCCGTACTCAGATCATACGGATCAAATGGCAGCCGCTTCTCTGGCGCTGAAATTCTACGTGTGAAGATCGCGGCAGACTGTTTCAAATTCAGCGGAGAGACTGCCCCACGCCAGCTGGCCCGCCAATCCCAGCTGTCCTTCAAGGTCAGCGACGATGACCTGCAACTCGGCGTAACGGCAGTGGACTGGTCGGAGATGGTGTCGAATGAGCCCGAGGGGGCTTCCTCGTGGTGAGTAACGGTGATGGAACCTGTAAATCGAACATATAGATATCAGTATGGCATTGATTTGGAATTTGCGCGCCGGCCATGAACGCACCCATTATCTGAATGTGTGGACCACTGGCTGCCTCAGGCTCGGATTCCGAGTGGGCATTGCCATTGTCCTCGACGTCGTCATTTTGATCATACTGAGGACGGTCTGCCAGGCTGGTGCAGGGCGACAAGTCCAGGTCAAACGACCGACGACGGTCAACGGTGGCCGCCGCAAAGGTCCAGTCGTACAACCTCCGTCTGTGTTCCGGATCGACAGGCCCGCGATACTTGGAGCGTGGGCACTCGCCTCGACGGTAGTATTCAACCTTGGGTTTTGTGTTCTTTGGGGACTCTGAACTGCGTCGAAAAGCCTTTTTGACCCTCTCACGGAACGGCATGGCGGGCAGCGCTCGCTCGCGTGTAAGAGCAGCGAACTAAGTTGATAGCGTTGCTACGAGTGGCGAGGCGGCTTGGAAAGAGGCGAGCGAGCGTTGTATTCGAGACGTCTGCGGTATCATTGTATGCGGCGATTCGAGATAGAGGAGGGGAGAGGGATATGGGGGGAGGGAGGAGGGGGAGCGGGAATATAGATTGAAAGGCGACGATGGCAAAGACGAGTAAGAAGAGCAAAGCAGAGCGAAAGGGTAACTAACGCCAGCCATGGGCCAGGTGGGTTTGAGTGCTTAGTCGTTAGAGTCTCTACTTCACTCTCACTGGCGCAGACACACTCTGCTATGAGTACGTGCAGTGTCACAGTGCTCCTCGAAGCGGCGATGCCGGTGCCGGTGCCGAGTGGGGTGTAATACCGATACCGAGTCCGGGCGCAACAGTGCCATTCACGTCACATCAGGGCGTACTTTGCTGTTTGTGTTCGGTATTGTAATTTACTCTATATTCCATCCTGATTCCATACCAATGATACCAGACTAAGCAATCGAAATCGTCTCAGAAATGAAAAAATGGAGAATCCCACCCAATGTTAGCCAGATGACACGGCGGACCGTGTCCTGAAAATCTATCCGCGCATACGCACGGAGTACTGCACACTGCACAGTGCACACGCAAAAGTCTCTCCTCATATCATATCCTCTCGTTCCATACCAAATCCATCGAATCTATTTTATCGCAACGCGCGGCTACATCCCTGGCCGCCACCATCGAACATGGGACACTGGACAATGGACATGGATCAGACTTTTCCGGGCCAGTTGGTTCGTGAAATCCATCCAAGCATGGCAAGCAATCAATGCAGTACCTTTCTTATTGGCTGCAGACTCGCCAATCGCCTCCACTCGGCAATTTATTTCCGATCTCTCACGCAGAAAATCGAGTCGGAGCGAGTTTTGAGGCGAGCGGCGTGCGTGCTTTCTATTGGACAGCCTGGATGACTAAGCAGGCCGCGCATCTAGCCAATCATGGCTCAACATGCAATATACTCAACTTTTTGAAGTCGAATCAAATAATACTATATCAAGATTCAAAAAGTGCGAACTTGCAAGTCGTCGATGAAAAACTACGCGCAACCTTCCGATTGGCGTCAACAGCAGAAATGCAAGACGTACATTCGCCCCATGGGGTCTCTGGGGATCTATCAACGTTCAGCTCGCAACTTTACCTAATGCCATGTCACATCGCAACTAAAGTACGTATGTAGTCCGAGTCAAGTCTACGACATACAAGCTTTGCATCGTGCAGATCCTACGAGGCCTTGTTTTGTCTGAGGCATTTCCTTTTTTCTCATTCTAGAATCCTATCTGGACCACTTCGGCTGAACTAGGCATGTCCAAACGAAAAAAACTGCACTGCACTCCACGTCACACCGCGTTTCCATTTCGGCCGCATATACTATATAATTATATTATCAGGCCGTTTTTCCCTTGTTTTTAGGCTCTTTCACTGAATACCTAAGTAATCAACCAATTACTTCGGCTTATTGGACATACACATATGTATGTAGTACCGTCACGCGACTCGTTCTATTCCTGGTATAGCCATTGTATGCTATACGAGGCCACACAGCATATTAATCCGGGGTTACGCGGGGGCCAATTAATATTGTCCTTCAGAAAAAAAGGAGAAGAAAAAGCAAAAAACCGCATTCAAGGCAGAACCGGGACAGACGATCTACTGGTCGCTTAATCGCTTAACTGCCTGTATGCTTAGATGCGAACTACGTACTCACTACGCAGTCTGCCTCGTCTCACTCTCAGTCCCAGTCTCAGCAGATCAGATCATCATTGCCAGCTGTCGAACTACCTAGGGTAATTAACATATTTTACCGAGTTGCGCATTCGGTCACTATTCCCGGTGACGGTTCAGGGTTACTCGGTGAGGCATTTTCAAGAGCTATGCATGCATTGCATTGCATCAGTCCGGACCTGCTTTAAGGAAAACAGTCCGGTGCATATGATGCATATCACCTCCTACCCAGGTAATTATTTATTTATTCTTTTTTTTTGTGTGTGTTTGCGTAATTCTTGGTGTTGTACTCTTATGCTCATATCGAGTGTCCCCAGTTGGACACGTAACAGCCGTGGAAGATGAGAGGCTACACGCCTGTTCTGAAGCCTTGCTCTGAGAATTCTGGTAGAATCTTATACAGTAGAACCTGGCTATAACGAATGGAAGGCCTCCTGGGACATAAGTTGATCGTCCTCAGAAGTAAGCTTGACCAAGAGATAAAAAGTATGGAATTTAGAAATAAATTAATACATTAGAGACCTCTTATATCGAAGTTAATCAAGCTGATATCAAAGATATCTTCGGCGGTCGTCCATACGTTATATCCAGGTTCTACTGTATTTTATACGTCAATATGTATTCAAATCTATTTACGAAAAGATTATGTCAGATAATGACTCATGTTAGGTATCACAGATCGTAGGAAGCATATAAACAAGAAGAAAACGAGAAAAAACAAAAATTTCCGGACTGCCAAGTGAAGGATTTTTACCGTGGCTTGTCACTTCGTCTCAGTCACTCCAACTGTCGATGCGCTTCTTCTCCCCCAGCCAAAGAAACCCCCGCCGCTCGACACGCTCTTCGCCGCATCAGGCGATAGCTTTCCCGGAGCAGCTACCATTCCAGATGACAGGTTTATCGTCAGTTCCGCTGCAGACTGCTTGCCTCGCGTGTGGCCATTCATCAATTTGCGAAGCGAATCCAATTTGGCCTTCACCTCTTCCAGCTCTTGCTTCGCCACTGCTTCCGCGGTTTTAGCATTGACCAGCTCCAGTAACAGTGAGTCATCGGGCCCCGGCGACGCAGTCGTCGTCATACTGCTGCTGATACCACTTTCTTGCGCCCCTGTGGTCGACGATCCCAGAACAGTTTGCAACCCCAAACTGCTCGAGCGTTTCGGAAACTTGTTGATCTGAGAATTTGTTCTGCCAAGTTTGAATTCGCGTAGCCCAGAAGACGTAACGGGCCATGCTTCGTTGTCACTCGTAGACCCTGAGTTATCTTGACCGCTATTATCAGCTCCAACTCTGCGTGCCCGGAGATCCTGGACTGTTCGTTCCAGCTTCTGCTTCTCCCGATACCCGTCCTGAATCCGGGACCGCGCTTCTCTCAATTCGTCTTTCAACCGGGAATTCTCGCAGTCATGCTCATCGAGCCGTCGACTGAGATCAGCGCATCTTGTAGCTTCCATCTCGTGCTTTTCTTTCCATCTACTAACTTCGTCCCTCAATTGATGCTTCGTCTGCAAAATCGAGCTCCGCTTGTTGTTGACAGTCGAAAATCGCTCTGACGCTTTGTTGATAAGCTCTTCCGCACCTTCTTTCACATTGCTGTCGTCCAACTGCTTGATATGATTTAACATCGCTCTTGAAATTTGTTGGTCTTCCTCCCTCTCTTCCCTCTCGCGTTGGAGGTCTCTAGCCAAGTCTGCCTGTTCTCGCTGCAAATCACTCAGAGCCATCAGAAGGTCCTCGATCTGAACATGCAAGTCTTTATCTTTATGTGTGATTGCTGACTTAGCACGCACTTTTGGTTCCGTTCCTATCGATGATTCTGTAGGAGCAGTGCTAGCGTCGGAAACGGTTGTCTCCATTGAGTTCAACGTAGAGGCCATGCTCTGCTTGGACGGCGAACGTCTTACTCTGCTCTCAGGCCGTGTTGATGGGAGATTTAATGACTTATGCGAACTGGAGCCAGCCCACAGCCTACCTAGGAATCGAGACGCTGCGGCTTGCATCTGGGGAAAAGAGATACCGGTTGGCACTCCTTGAGACTGACTATAGCTTGCCTCCAGTGTCTTAAGGCTTTCCTTCGTAACGAGCGGCGTTAGGGAAACAAAATCGTTGATCAGCTCGTCCGCACTCCACGCATAAGCGTCCCACAAACCCCGAGACAGTAAAAACTGCAACACATCCTCGAACTCAGTATACGCCATTATTTTCTTCTCGTTGCGTTGCATGAGTGAAAGCGCGACTCTCATGAGCGTCTCTGACGCTCCCTCCAGTAGCAGGACATCGTAGATACGGAGAAGCACTGGTAACGGGCATGTTACCGCGAAGAAGGAAAGAAACCATTGTGAAACATATACCGGTTCGACATTGAGGGACTGGAGATGGGCAAATAGCGACGGGAGGTGACGCGAGAGGAGATTCTGGAACTGGTAAATCCGTAGGTGCAGTCCTGATAAGTCCGGTAAGAAACATGAGCGCAAGTCATAGTGTTCCATAAGCCTGAAGAGAGAGAAAGGGAGAGTTAGCAAATTTCCAAGTCACAGGGGTAGGCAAAACATGGCACACCTTATCAAAACACAAAATGATTCTGCATCTGTCATGTGCATTAACATCGGTCCAACAACAAAACCAAGTCCCTGGCAATATCCTATTTTAGTGTCGTATAGACTGAAGCACTTCAAAACTCTAGCCAACATTTGTTGTCCTTCACCGTTCGGGTCACGAAACATCTCGACATTTGGAAAGCTCCGGCCAATATCCTTGCCAATCATGCCCTCGTAAGGACTAGATTCACCACATAATCGCCCGAATTCTTCAAACAGATGTGTGTCCCTGGCTCCAGCTATGCTAGGCCAAACAACCCCACGGAGCGGAGGTGGGATGCCGGCACGAATCTTGTTTGATGTCAACGTAGGTAATCTATGTGCTGTGGAAGGGTAATCGGCCACCAATGCCGCCCAGAATTCAAGCTCAGTCATCGGTGGCGGTTGTAGTTGAGAGTAGCGTAAAGAGGAGTGCGGGTCGTTGACGAGTTTCTGCAGGTGTTGAATTGAAGGGGGCCGAGATCTCCGGCGAGAATTCTTCGCCAGCCCCGACTTGGGATTTGTTGCCAGAGCATTGTTTTCCTGCTCTAGGCGGGCGAGTAATAAGGCAGTGGACTATCCAGAGATTCAGTTCAGTGACTACTAGTCAATATTCCAAGATTGGGGATACTAACCTCGTCTGACGCCCCTGTTCGTGGTTCTTGCTCCTCTGTTTTATCTAATTTTTCCCAGTCAACGCCCCCGTCACTTTCTATGGATGTCGCAGACTCATATCCCTCTTGTGTATTGTTCTCGGTAGAGGTCTCGTCCAGTCTTCCCGCAGCCTCAGTTTTTGGGGTCAGATCTGGTTCCTTCTCGGCTTCATTGAAATATTCTTGTCCGTCCTTCTCGTCGACCGGCGTGGCGGGCGTATCAACATGGGCGGAGACACGTTCGGAGATTGATTGACGGTCTGACAGAGGTACGGTCACCATTGAGTCCGTGGTCACTGGAGAAACGATCTCCTCTGACACGGAGGCTGATGATGCATCTTCATGCTGCACGACGATGTGTTCTTGGACGCTCATGTTTGACAAAATTTTCGGATATAATACAGCGGACGCGTAGCAATCAAAATGCAGAAAAGCGGGATCAACCCGAGAATGACTCTCGTACCGGACAGCTAGCTGCACGAGTCAATATTAGTAGTGCCTAGGTAGTATATATACTTCGTCAGTTGCCGCCTGCGACTACTGCATTTCAAGCGGTTGGAAGGAGCGTGGCAGGACCGCAGGACAGGTGAGACTGCACGCAAGGTAAGGCGAGGAGAGAAAAGATTAAGGGATAACTTGGCTTCGGCCTGACCCTGCACAGTCGATGAGTCTGAGAGTCTCGTCTCTGGCGGTCAGTCTAGGAGTCTAGCAGTCTAGCTAGTACGGAGAGGTAGTAGTAGCAGCGGACTAATTCAGTAGTGCACGATGTCGGCCAATAGGAGCGCGCAGGGACCTGGCGGGCCGCGCCTGCCCCGCCGGGAGTCTCCTTGAGGCTTAAGCTCCTTTTTTCTCCTCGCCCCTTAACGTTTGGTCCGTTTCAACTTTCAACTTTCAAATGGCCCTACACATTCAGTCTCATTCAGTGACATTCACAGTACGGACTACGGAGTACATACTACGCAGTGGACACCGTGGACGCATCGAGCATGTTGCCATGTTATGTGCCATCGCACTCGGACTTGGTCGAGCCTTTCCTTATTCTCCTTGGCGAATGCTACGTGCAACTTCAAGTGGCAAGCACCCTTACTCCGGACATTGATCATGAGAAGAATCATAAGATACTCTTTCGTTGGGAGGTTTCCTATCTTCGGTACTTTCTGTGGGAAATCCGTTTAGACGTTTTGTCATTTTCAGCGTTGAACAGCTTTGTTGTTGAAATGCGTTGGTTTACTCGCTAGTGACCTGACTCTAAGTAAATGGGACTGCTGGGCAGTTGTACCTAGGTACCCTGTGCATAGTATATCACAGTAAGCCTCATTCATAGACAACTACGTAGTAGTTAAGTGGAATATGCACGTGTCCTGGTCGCTGTCCTGGCACGAGGCATTCCTCTATGCCATCTCAAGTTGACCACTGGCCGATATCCGGATATCGAGTGTCGCTCTTGCATTATCTGCACTACCAATGAGCCCCATGATGAGCGTTAAATGACAAGACGGCTAGTTACCTGACCTAAAAATTCGACGTTTGTCTAGATACCTAGCTATGTTTTGATCTATGTATATATTCGTGTACCTCTTATGATTTTAGCAATATAACTCGATCAATAATAATGATGCTGAATAAATTCATATAAAATGGGAAAGAACATCACTCAACAAGGACAACGAAAATCGGCCGATATTGAACAGTGAACAGTTACACAGTTACACATCCAGCAACTCGAGTCTCAAGATCTGATTCGCTCGGCCAAAAATTTGTTTTGGTATTTCCATTTCAGGCCTAGCGTTTCATGTCGTGGCACCGGAACAAGTTATGTCCGACTCACTAATCTCAAATCGGGCAGCCGCGACTGCCTTTTTCGCGTTCGCTGTTTTGCACATCAACAAGACAACAACCTGCGAACTCTTTGACATGCCGTGAATTTGACCCCTTTCTCTTCTCATATTCCTCTCAACTAAGAGTCATTCGCTTGATATTTCCTTCCACAGCACATCTACTTTTTCACCTAGTCTGAGCTGGTCTCGCATACTGGGCGAGATGGATTCCATTTTGGATGATGATTCCTTTCACGAGGATGAGGGCGGTAGCTCCGACTTCGTGCCCGACGAAGCTCCTGTAATAAATACCGACCCGTCCGGTGCAATTGTTTACGCATGTGCTAACAGTCAGCTGTCTAGAAAGCAAAGCCCAAGGCCAAGGCATCGAAACCAGCCGCAAGCAAGGCCAAGAAATTAACACAGACTACTCTCAATGCAAAACCGGCATCGAAAGCCACAAAGAAGAAAGCGAAAGTCGATTCCGAGAATGGAGAATCAGACCACGAAGATATCGACGACTTCATAGATTCTGTCATGTCCACTACGCCTCCCAGCAAACAGAAGCCAAAGAAGGCGGCTGCCAAAAAGACCGCCAAAAAGACCGCCTCGAAGCCGCTAGCAGATGTTTCTAACGAGTCCTTCGGTCTGGATGATGCTGACGAAGTTGAGGCATCCAACCCCCCCAAAAATACCGGGGCCGCTGAAAAATATCAAAAGGTGAAGCTGATTGATTACAGCCTAGATACAAATTGACTTACGCTAATTCTACTACAGCTCACCCAACTTGAACACATTATTAAGCGTCCTGATACGTATATCGGGTCTATCGAAAAGACCACCCAGTCAATGTGGGTCTATGATTCTACGTCAGAATCCATGGATTATCGGGAGGTCACGTTTGTCCCTGGCCTATACAAAATCTTCGACGAAATTGTCGTGAACGCCGCAGATAACAAGCAAAATGACGGTAATATGGACGAAATAAGAATCACGATTGACCGAGAATCCGGTGAAATCAGTGTTTGGAATAACGGACGTGGTATCCCAATCGAGATACACTCAAAAGAAAGAATATATGTTCCTGAGCTTATATTTGGCCATCTGTTGACGTCCTCAAATTACGACGACGGGCAAATGAAGGTGACGGGCGGTCGCAACGGTTTTGGCGCCAAGTTATGTAATGTCTTCTCGACAGAGTTTAGCATCGAAACCTGTGACTCTCGTCAAAAGCGGAAGTACAAACAGACATGGACCGATAATATGAGCAAGATGGGAAAGTCCAATATTACGGAAGCTAAGGGCGATGACTACACAAAAGTGACATTCAAGCCTGACTACAAAAGATTTGGCATGGATGGCATGGATGACGACTTTGAAGCCCTTGTCAAGCGCCGTGTTTATGATCTAGCTGGCACCGCCAAGGTCGCAGTCAAGCTGAACGGTTCGCGAATCCCTGTACGATCATTTAAAAAGTATATGGAGATGTACACCAAGGCGATTAAAAAGGAACGTGGCGAAGAGGCGGCAAATGATAAAAGCGAAATCGTCACATGCAGCCCCGATCCTCGATGGGAGGTCGGATTTGCCGTGTCTGATGGGACTTTCCAACAAGTCTCATTCGTGAACTCCATTGCGACCACCTCTGGTGGTACTCATGTGAACTACATCGCCGACCAAATCTGTAATAAGCTTGCAGAAGTTGTGAAGAAGAAGAACAAACAGGGTGCTACGCTGAAAGCATCGCAGATACGCAACCATATCTTCGTCTTTGTGAATGCATTAATTGTCAACCCTGCATTCACATCCCAGACCAAGGAGCAGTTGACTACCAAACCAAGTCAATTTGGCAGCAAATGCGTTTTGGATGAAGATTTCTACAAGAAAGTTCTCAAAACCGAGGTTATGACGAACATCCTCCACTTTGCTGAAAAGAAGGCGGATCAGTTGCTCAAGAAGACGGATGGCAGCCGACGATCGCGAATGAATAATCCTAAGCTTACCGATGCCAACAAAGCTGGAACTAAGGATGGCCATCATTGTACGCTGATCTTGACAGAAGGTGATTCCGCCAAAGGTCTGGCTATGGCTGGTCGTGCTGTGGTCGGTCCCGACTTATTCGGTGTTTTCCCTCTTCGTGGAAAGCTTCTTAATGTTCGAGACGCATCAATTGATCAAATTTCGAAGAATGCAGAAATTCAAAACATCAAGAATTTCTTGGGTCTACAGCACAAGAAAGAGTATACTGATACTCGCGGCCTAAGATATGGCCATCTCATGATCATGACTGATCAGGATCACGATGGAAGCCATATTAAAGGTCTACTTATCAACTTTCTTCAAGTCCAGTTTCCCAGCTTGCTCAGGATCCCAGAATTTCTGATTGAGTTTATCACTCCAATCGTGAAAGTATGGAAGGGAGATCCCAAGAATCCAACCAAGTCAAAATCTTTCTTCACCATGCCTGAATATGAACAGTGGAAAGAAGAAAATTCCAACGACCGTGGTTGGCAGCACAAATACTACAAGGGTTTGGGTACCAGTACAACAGAAGATGCCCAGATTTACTTCCGCGACTTAGACCGCCACTTGAAAGAGTTCCATACTATGCAGGATAACGAGGCTCAACTCATCGATCTGGCCTTTTCAAAGAAAAAGGCCGATGAGCGAAAGGAATGGCTGCGTCAATTCAAGCCCGGCACGTACCTTGACCATTCTGCCAAGAAGATAACATACACGGACTTTATCAACAAGGAGTTGATTTTGTTTAGTATGGCTGACAATATGCGGTCCATTCCTTCGGTTGTTGATGGTCTCAAGCCTGGCCAACGTAAAGTCTTGTATACTTGTTTCAAGCGCAACATCAAGAAGGATATCAAAGTCGTCGAGTTGGCAGGCCACGTCTCAGGTATGACCGCTTATCAACATGGTGAAACCTCCTTGCAGCAGACAATCGTCGGCCTGGCTCAGACATTTGTTGGCTCCAATAACCTCAACTGCTTGGAACCTAGTGGTAACTTCGGTAGTCGTCTCCAGGGTGGTTCCGACTGTGCCAGTGCACGTTATATTTACACTCGACTCTCGCCATTTGCGAGACGTGTGTTTCATCAGAGCGATGAGCCGCTTCTCAATTACAATGAGGACGATGGAGAAAAGATTGAACCTGAGCTCTATGTGCCTGTAGTTCCGTTGATCTTGATTAATGGTGCTGATGGTATTGGCACTGGTTGGAGTTCGTCAATTCCTAACTACAACCCAGAGGACATTGTTGCCAACCTTAGGCGCATGATGGACGGACAGGAGCCTGAACCCATGCAACCTTGGTTCCGCGGTTTCGCTGGTGAAGTGACTCCTCAGGGCCCTGATCGATTCAAGTTCAGTGGCATTATCAAGGAAACCGGGGATAAGGAAGTGGAAATTACTGAACTTCCCATCCGGACATGGACCCAGGACTTCAAAGACAAACTAGAGGATATTATCAAAGCCGAGAAGACACCATCCTTCATTAAGGATTACAAAGACTATAATACCCATACAAAAGTCCATTTTGTAATCCAGCTGGATGAGAAGAATATGAAAACTGCATTGTCAGAAGGGTTGGAAGAGAAGTTCAAGCTTTCGAAGACTCTTGCCACGACCAACTTGGTGGCCTTTGATGCAGAAGGTCGCATTACTAAGTATGCTACAGTCAACGACATTCTGAAGGAGTTTTTCACTATCCGCCTCAAATTCTACGAGAAGCGTAAACAACACCAACTATCTGAGCTGCAAAAGGAACTGGACAAATTCACCAACCAGGCGCGCTTCGTGCAAATGATCATCGATGGAAAACTTGTCATTTCTAAGAAAAAGAAGGCTGTCCTGATTTCCGAATTGAAGGAGAAAGGCTTTAAAGCTTTCCCTAAAGTCGCCGATGCTGTCAAGGCCGGGGAAACAGAACAAGCCGTAGAAGAGGAAGGAGAGGAGGAGGCTAATGTCGAGGTGGCTTCGAATGCTTATGATTACTTGCTTGGGGTATGTGGATCCGGTTCCATGAATATTAATATTGGAAGCTAACTGAGAGTTCTTTATAGATGCCAATTTGGTCATTGACGCAAGAGCGCGTTGAGAAACTCCTTCGCTTGATCGGGGATAAGGAGATGGAGATTGATAAGCTGATTAAACTTTCGAAGGAAGACATTTGGCGTCAGGATCTTGACGAATTTATCAAACAATGGCGTTTCGAACTGGAGGAGGAGCATCATCGTGCTAGAAGGGTAGCAGGTATGGGTCGCCGCCAATCTGCTAAGCTCATGACCGCATCTTCGAAGGGACCAGCCAAAAAGCGCAAAGCTGCTGATGACGATGATGACTATGCCGCGCCAAAGAGCAAAAAGGCCACTACAAACAAGAAGACCGAACCGAAGGGAAGTCTCCTCAGCTATCTCAAAAGCTCTACGCCGCCAAAGAAGACAACTCAAAAAGACAGCGCGGATGCTGATGATATGGATCTCGATGATGACTTTGTAACTGAAGTCCTTCCGAAAAAGAGTCGTGCAGCTCCAAAGTCTCAGGCAGCCCCAAAGAAGGAAAAGGAAGATGATGAAGATGACGATGATCTACTTGAGATTCCTGCGGCTAAGGTTGAACCAAAGACTACTTCGAAACCCACTACAAAACTAGCAGCCGCGGAGCCTAAAGGTCGTAAGGCGACTAAGAAGCCGGCGAAGTACGTCGAAGCGAGCGAGTCAGAGAGCGAGTTTGGAGACGACCTCTTGGATGACGTGAGCAAAATGGTCAAGGGCATTGGAGACTCCAATGGAAAGGCTCTCATCTCTGGGATATCCAAGCCTGCAACAGGCACGAATCTAAAATCCTCAAATGCGAAAACTTCCAAGTTCGATACCGAATTCGATCCTGACGAGACAGACTACACAAAACTAGTCCCACAGCACTCGCCTCGTCGCTCGCTCCTTGTCAAGCAAAAGGAGAAAATAGCCGAGGATAGTGACGATGATGATGAACTGCCGAAACCAGCGATTAAATCAAAGCCAGCAACCAAGGCCAAGTCAACTGCAAGCAGCGCCACTGCCCCAAAATCTCGCGGACGCCCGAAGAAAGATAGTGCTTCAGCTCCGGCGTCTAAGAAGGCCCAGCCTGCAGCCAAAGGAAGAGGTAAAAAGAAGGTTATAGAAGATTCAGAGGATGACATTGATGCCATGGCCAACGACATTCTTGACTCCGACGGTGGAGTCGACTTGGATGATGAACCCCCCAAAGCCCGTCCATCTCGCCGAGCTGCTTCCACTAAGAAGAAGACTTACGTGATCGACGATGATAGTGAAATCGAGGGGCCTCCTGACGACGATTCGGGGGAAGGCTTTGATGATTCAGAGTGATTCTGACAGAATGTTCTTTTCTTTCTTTCTTTCTTTCTTTCTTCTTTTTCTTTGCAAAGTGTTTAAAATGTTTTTTATGCTTAAAGGGTGGACCATGGATTTCTTCAAGCAAAGTCAATGCTTTGCTGGGGGAGCTTAGGGCGCAGATATGGATTAGTGACAATTTAGTGACGAGAGCTCATAATTCTATTGTTGTATCGATTGGCAATCTCCAAGCAGGACACTCGAGTAACTCAAGAGCCCTGAGCGTCGTCTATGTAGTCAATTTCCTAATAACCTTTATTTCCGAGCCACGAGCATGTGAGGCGTCCATGGGTAGGCAGAATGGGGAAGAAAGTCCGCGCCCTGTAAATCGACGGTTGCACCACATCCCGGCCATCTTTCTTGCCACTCTTACCCAGTCACCTTACCACGTTGACTCTGAACAACAGTACTGTTGTCACTGGGGTGCTGGCAGAGAACATAATTGTGTCACGCCATGTTTCTTCAGGAGCTTCGGGAAGCCTCCCCCGTTGACGATCGCTTTTTCTCCCGCTATTTCCATTTCTGCTACTTTTTGGGACTTCTGCATCCGTGCCAATGCTGGTCCTTCGGATGTATCCAGTAGGTTCCTCTTTCAGCTTAGCCGGGACAAAAAGAGAGCCTGCGGCCCTGCACCTAGGCCTGTTAGAATTCATGCAGCTTTCCGAGTACCCGTTGTGTTGCCTGTGCCCCTACTACCTAGCCCCTGGTCCTGGTGTCTTCCTGTCTGCCGGGACGGTTGAGCCTGAACCGCTAGGGTTGAATGCAAAACATCACCAAAGGGTTGCAGTTTGTGCAGCAGCAAGAGCAAGGGAGAAAAGGATTCGGCAATTTTTTTGTGAATGACCACGAGGCTATTGCTGTGAGACTGTGTGCTAGCTTGTGTACCCCGGATTCAATTCTGCATGCAACACAATGTGCCGACGACGAGGACGAAGGCAGTTACTTACCCGTCCGTCGCTGCCGGGGATAATATGAAGACAGACCAAACGAGCTTCATGGCCCAGCTTTGGGGAAAAGTAAAATTGTGGAGAAGGCCCGGATCATACCTTGTCTGTTGAATGGTAGCCGTCCTCCTATAGTATGCAATTCATTCATTCTTCCCGGTTTGCTGGGACCCTTTCTAGCGATATGAAACACAAACCCTCGATACAGAGCTTGGCAAAAACGAATTCTTGTACGCTTCTAGTTCTGTTAGCGCGCCACAACCTCATTACTATGCCACCCCCCCTTGAGCGGTCGAGGTCTCTACGAGGTAGGGAGGAGAATGGGGGGGGTGGAAAAAGAAAGAAACATACGGTTGTTGTTGGCCATAGCTCGCCATACAAATCGGAATAGTCCATTAGTCCGTTTTCACCAGGATGGCCGTTGCATCGAGGCACTGTGGAGGTACCCTCCTACTAGCTAACACTCATGGAGTTGATAAAGGACGTAAGCATCCAGAGTTCGTCTTTAGAAGCACTCCCCTTGCCCAGCCGGGAGCGCTGCCCAACCCCAATATACATCTCAGTTTCAAGATGCTGAATATATGAGCTCTGTGTCAGACATCCACTGCGCTTCTTTGAGTTGGAACAAACAGAAAATGACAGCTCCACCACTTGGGAGATCTTCATTCAATTTCCTACATTGTCTAGATGCTGGTTGTGATTATACAACCATATGAGTGAAAAGGCTAGACTTCTCTCTAGGTTATGGACATTGCTTCCATCAGATTATCAATGTTAGTCTTTATTTTAGCACACGCTCACACCCGGCTTGTTGCTGTTTCTCTTTGATGTACATCAGGTTTCTTTCCGCATGTCTCTTTTACTCTCAATCAACAAACCCCTTTGTGAGTTGGTGGTCCATTTGTGAGTTGAGGAGTCTGCGCTAACTTAAAAAGGCCATAGATATCACTTTGCAAATCCGTACTCTGACACAGCTCCTGGCAATTACCCTAATAGGACTTGCATTGGGGACTTTATCCAAAATATCACATTCTGCGGCCAAAGCCAAAATCACAGTTTTTAATTGGACGCATTTGCAGATACAGGCATCTATGGCATCCATCGAATCTCTCTTGAACCCGCTACCCCCTTCACAAGAGCGAGGTTCAAGAAGTCGTTACGATGAGGCAAATGCCCCGTTTCCTCTGACCAATGCATCGGAGACTCACCGACAGAGAGGCGTATTTGCCCCTCCACGTCTGAAAAATCCAAAGATGCCCAAGGATGCCCCGGTATTCATCAAAGGAGAGGTCAGAGGCGAAGTTCGATACCCACCCTGTGAGGAGCGAGATGAAGCGTTGGCAGAGCAGCATAGAAAGTTCCATATCTACCCCATGGGTCGCATCGCAGAATACCCAAGACATATCCCATACAGCAGTGAGAAAAAGACGCTAATGGAGAAAACTGCCCGAGAGAGCTTTGAAGGTAGGTGTCAGGCTCGTTCTATCTGAGTTTGTTATATAGCTGACAGAAACTCTTATTTGGTTCGCATTCCATTCAGTGTTTCAATACACATTCAGGTTACCAGGAAATGAAAAGACCTGGACAGTCATGTGGGATTACAATATCGGACTTGTTCGGACAACCCATCTATTCAAATGCAATAACTATCCAAAGGTATGCCATGTTACCTTCATAGCAGCGTCCTAACAGTATATCATTACCAGCCAAGGCTGACGAATGATTCTCTAGACAATGCCAGCAAAAATGCTGAATGCTAATATCGGTCTTCGAGAGATTTGCCATAGCATCACCGGGGGGGCATTAGCTGCACAAGGTGAGTGAGGGAGGGATATAGCCACCTCGTTTCTCTTTCACACTGTTTCCCACTTCTTCTAACACGGCGGGATTTGTTCTTTCCCGACAGGTTACTGGATGCCATTTGAAGCAGCCAAGGCAGTTGCAGCTACTTTCTGCTGGGAAATCCGGTATGCGTTGACACCATTATTCGGAGCCGACTTCCCATCTCTTTGCATTCCGCCGGACAGTGCACAATTCGGCAAATGGACCATTGACCCTGGCATCATTCAACAAGCAACTGAGCTGTCAAACAAGTACCGCCAGCTAGAGCTTGAATCGAAAATGGCAAATCGCACGCAGAATCTGTTGTTGTCTCCGACGACAAGCGCACCGCAAAACATGGTATATCACCAAACATGGTCTGCGCCAATAGGCCCTTGCAGTCTGGATATCACCCATCAAAACTACACAAAGCCCTGCGGAGTAATGCATGCTGATCGGGACGAAAGGATACAAGCTCACCCGCCAATCGTCCCTAATAGCAACACCTTTACCCCAATCAACAACCCCCGGGGAGCCATTACCCTGCGGGGGGGGAAAGAACCTGGAAGACCGCGTGGCTCTCAACCTAGAAGTTCAACTAGCACTGCGAGGATGCTTCCGTCACTGAGAGAATTTATTGGACTTGCCGAGTTCGAATCATCCCTTTGTGCGAACCCGCTCAAACGACGACTGACAAACGATGTCGACGTAGAGCAGGTGCAGGACGCAACACTGGTATCCCCAAAAGGACAGCCACTCATTGCTAGCATGCCGAGGAGGCAAGTAGCATTTCACGATAGTACCGAGTTTCGTGAGGACAAAGGTGACCAAAACGACGACGATCTTGAACGAGACGATGACAGTTTCATTGACGACATGAGCATTGATGATGATGACGAATCTTTCTCTTCCTCTTTCTACGAATCTGACTCTGACTCCGAGTCCGACTGCGACTCTGATGAGTCCGATTTAGTCATCAGCTCACCGCTACCTTTCGATAGCAGTGGCGAAGATCCTAAACACAATACTCGGTCTTGCTACAAGAAATCCCACGACAAGAAACATGCCCAGAGAATCACGGCCAGAAAGCAGAAGACAGAGGAAATCCCGATGGGCCGTCGTTATCCTATGCAATTCAAACGACGACCTCAACGGCCTCAATTCCATTCTCTCCGCGGAGAAGGCAACTTATCATCACCATCTCCACCTGCAGCACCACCAATAGCAGGGCCAAGGTCTTCATCCAAGCGAAAGACCAAAAACGATGGCGATGATTTGAAAGCTGCTGAGACGTTGTTAGCGCTACACAGTGGATCTAGCACATTGAGCGGCGAAGACGACGACGACGGCGATACGGATACAAGTAGTTCATCGGCGAATGACAAAGGCACAACGGAGAAGGGAAGAGAGGAAAAGGAGAGACACAAGGTCAGCCGGATTCGCCAACACAGAATGAGAAGGGCGCCCGGTCGTTCTAGTCTGGCTGTCAACCCGCAGTCTGAGTTGTATGAGCGGACGGTTAAGAGAGTGCGTAGGGCGAGCCTTTGATAATTCGACTCACTGGACTGACTGACTCATGTATTGATTTATCACGTCCGAACTGACCTCACACTGTCTAATGATTTGAAGGAGTCAAGGTTGAGGGATTGACGAATGGAAAAGGGGCCTGGAGTTTTGTAATCATTTTCGTGTTTTTTATTCATTCGTTCTGTTTGCCATATGTATCAATGACACTTGTTGCCCAATGTTTTGATTATCTAGCAAGTTTATCTAGGTAGCTAAGACCAATTTAATCTTGATTCATCCCAAGGATTTTCGAAGTAAATATATTCTCGATAGGTGAATGTTCAGAGCTATACAGATAATATAAATAACTGTGACACACCAATGAAGATGTATTGTAAACAAAAATGTGAAAATAAGACATAACAGCGCACTTCTAAGAATAAAACAGTTGTATAATCAATGTTCGCGAAACAATAGGTACAGAAGCATTATTTGAACATAGGGTGAATGAGGAGGAAGACTGATTTACCGAGGATAAGAGCCTTCCTCCCTTCGAGAACCGAAGTAAGGAATATAAACGAATCACCGAAAGCAGGAAAGAAGATAATAAGAGAGAAGGAAAAAAAGACACGGAAGGAATCCTCCAAACGTGCATGGATAATACAAGATAATCAATCCATCAGCCCCTTTTGCCAACGTCCACTTCACAACGCGCTGGCCTTGTCATTGACTATATCGTCATCAACACATGAATACTTACAGAAAAAAAGATAAGGAAACCGAAGTAACAGGAAATGAGTTCCGTTTCAGAGCCCATTCTGCTTATTGCTTTTTGATCATGGTCTCGTTTGTGCATCGTTAATCCTTTGATCCAAGATAGGTTGACACAAATTGAGAGGGAAGGTCAGTGTCTGGATCATTCCGTCACTCATTCAATTTAGGAAGACATAGATAATACCAGGGGTACCCGGTATAGTAATCACGCGCCGACTGGATAAGTTCGACGACAGATCATTCCGCTGCCGCTTAGAGAGCCAACAATGGCTCCTTTTCTGTAGATGTGGTAGCCTCAGGTTCAGCCTCGGGAGCAGCAGCCACAGGCTCGGTCTTGGGAGCTTCGGGAAAATCTGTGGTCTGGACTTTTGTCGGGCTGGCTGGCTCTACCTTAACAGCGGGAGTCTTAGCGATCTCTGGAGATGCAGAGCGACGGTTGCCGATGTACTCATGAGCCTTGGTGCTGTAGTTATTGGCGTATTGCTTCACCAAGCCCGTAGCGCGGGAGGTTTGTTGGTTGGCAAGCTCCTTAGCATGGTTGGCTTGCGCATTGAGTAACTGCTTAATTTCGGCGATTTGCTCGTCAATGATTTCTCGGTTGCTAATGTACACAAGAGGACCGAGGTAGGCAATCGTAACGCCGAGTAAGGAGAGACCCCAGACAGGCACAATTTTGATGAGCCAGTAGGATAGAAAAGCAGCAATGAAAGCCTGTATATACGTCAGTTGATCTACTCGATCAGCCAGAGTGATTGACCAGACAAATAGAGACATACCGCAGCGGTGTGGATGACGTTTTCCGCAAACAAAATGCGTTGGAATTCAATCAGAAAGAAGTCGACAAGTTGTTCCAAGTCTTCTAGTATTCCCTCGACAGTTTCCTTCGGCAGAGTGTAATATTTGCGAGGACGGAAAGAGCTTGTCAGGCCTTGGTTGAGAATAAGCTTGCCAGCTCCCTCAGCAGCAGCAGTAACTGTATGGAGGAGCGGTGTTAGAAATTGATCAACCGGGCCAATAATAAGCCTATCACGACTTTCGCTTACCTCCAAGACTGATATAGAGGAACTTGAATATCCATCGTAGCAGCGGCAAGAAGCGAGCAGCAAGAATGAAGAACACAACACTAGCAAAAGAGATGGCAGTGGCCCGGGGACGTTCCCACTTTGGAGTATGTTAGCTCAGCGTCTGTATCGAATACAAACGGCGCCCGGTGCAACTCACGCTCAACAAGCTGTACACAAGAGAGTGATAAGCTTCATTAAGTTAGTTATGTAGATCTAGCATTAGGGAGAACTCGGCACATACGAGTCAATTGCTGACCAGTTGTGGTAGTAGCAGAAGGCGTCACTTTCGCGCTTTTGAGGCCGCGGAGTTCATTGCTAGCCTTGGAAGCTTCGGCTGCGACGTTGTCAGCGATGGAAGCTATTACTAGTCATCAGTAGTTGCGTGGTGACTGAATTATATGAAGAGCTGCCGCTGAGGATGAAAAAAAAAAAACATTTGCTGGTTGCAGTGGTGTGCAGCAACGGGCAGATCGGAAATCAAAATACAACGGGAGAATGAACGTTTACTGCAGTTCAAATTTCAAAACGTTAGCTTGTCTGTTTGGTGCTGGGCACGCGACCAATGGAGAAAGGATTCCAAAAAAGAAGTTACGCACCTTACCAGGCCCACCGACAGCAGGATACTCGACATCACCTGAAGGAGCCATTTTTGATGGGTGGAAAGAGAGCTTGTGCGGTGTCCGGTTTGGTTTGGTGCCAAGTTGAGAAGGGGGCTAGAAGCACAGTCAAGCGGCTGCCACCAGGAACTGACCGGCAACAAGACAGATGAGAAGATGTCTCTTGAGTGAAGACGAGGGGGGAGAGAAGAAGAAGAAGAAGAAGAAGAAGAAGAAGAAGAAGAAGAAGAAGAAGCAGGATCGAGGATGGCTGTAAAGGAGAATAAAGGTCGACGGAAAGGAGCGAAGGCGAGAGGAAGCAAGGTGTGTTTTGCAGGTGATGCAATCGATCGATCCAACTTGGTTAGCGGCTCCGAGAGTCACGGGAATATGCGCCTTAGCGATCAGGTGTCAAGCAGTTAAGTGTGTAAGTGCTGGGTGCCTCAGGGTTAAGGCAACAATGTCACGTGACCAAGCGCATTAGCGCGTCCTTCCCTGGTGTTTTGATGTCCGCCAAACAAGCAGCAGGAAAGCGCGCACCGACAACCGCCAACCTCCAACATCTAACCTTCAATCGCCGCCAAATTCGCCCGCTACCTTTCTTTTCTTTTGCCATGCATCACTTGCTATGATCCTCTGTTATTTTTGAGAGCATCCTCGCGACATCTATATTGCTCCGTCTTACTCGCGTGCCAGCCGCTTCCTGACAATCGTGCTTGTGTTTACACATCATGGCCGCCGCCGGAAAGAAGACCATCGGCTCCGCCGCCTGGATTGCCGCAGAGAAGGAAAATGTAACGCGCTTGCTGGAGCAGGAAATGGAAGAGGTGGAATTTCCAGTCCGCCATGAAATGGACTGGCTAAACGAACATATGGCTGAGATCTTCTCGAGGAATCAATTGTGTGTGCCATGCCGCCCTGCCTTCCCTCTCTTGGCTTCCTTTCACTAACAAACGGTCTGCAGCAATATGGCCGAGATATTTAAGACACCTGGGAAATTGCGAGGCAAGACCCCTCGGACTGCACGCAAACGCAACCCAGATGAAGCTCGCGTGGTAGGTTATTAGATGACGTGTCTAATCTCTGTGTCTCTGTGTTAACTATGGATTAGCCTCTCAGCGATATTTTCTCGACCTCAAATCAAAGATTGAAATCGCCTTCCAAGTCTGCAAAGTCAACTGAAGAGCCAGTTGCACCTCAAATTCCAAGTAAACAGCCACCTAGACCGCTGCCTCGCGGGCCAGTTGATTGCCTTGTTCAAGAACCAGTCCAGAACCCACCTGAAGAGCCAATGGATACATCTCCCGAGAAAACTGTTTCTTATCCAACACTTGATATCAAAGGCAAGCAACCTATAAGAGATGTGCAATACAACAAAGCACTCAATTCCTTTTCCACTTACAACACGGATTCAGGCTATCATGGTCTGGGCGATGTAGATGATGAACTTGTACTACCGAGTACACAGCCTCTTCCTGATACACAAGTATCTGCTGATACGCGTGTAAGCATCACGGCGCCCGCACATCCTCCTGAAACGGATGTGGTGCATGATAGAAAGAGCATGTCTGTCGACGAAGGATCCTTTGTTTCTGCACAAGAAAACATTGTATCTCGCGGACAAACCGTGGAGCCAATGGACATCGAAAAGGATAACCATGAAAAAGCCGACGAGGACACGCCCCGCCCTATGGTTAAAGCAACCAAAGAACCACGTCCTTCTCCGGGAAAACCCCTAGGTAGTCATCAAAAGACTCCCCCCAGTACAGACGTACTGGACAAAGATGGCGATATAGTGATTGATGATAATTTTGATGATATTGGCTCTCCTTCCGACGGATCAACACCTGCCAGACCTCTAATGAGGAAGAGCAGCTTGAGCTTTGCATCCTTACCTGCACGCGAACCATTATTGACAAAGAAAAGCATGGGCTCGCAGATATCGCGTACCAGCCACGCTGATATTATCAAACCGACGACCATGGGTCGCCAGAGCTACTTTACAGGCCAGAATGAAGGGTTAAAGCCAGCCGTCAGTGATCCTGCTACAGAAAAGGAGGAATCACACCAGGAAAATGTTCACTCCGATAAGAAAGGACGACCGTTGCAACAGAGTGAAACTGGCGTGGTCTATGATACTTCTGTATTGCACAGTAAATCGTCGACTCAGCTATTGCATGATAAAATTAGCATGCTTGGTAAAACACAGGGTCCAAGAATGACGAAATCTATCGCTCCCGTGTCACAAACCACCAGCAACCAGGTCAATTATCCTTCACTCCCGGTCTCTAAAAGTGACAGCGCGGATGTTGAACGTGCTCCCTTATCAATCTCAACTACCCAAGAGAGCTGGATCAAGCCACTAGGTTCTCCATATAGACATGCGATGACGAAGAGCCAACCGGCGGATATCATGGAACACGCCGAGAGAAATGAGACAGTTGAGAACCTTGAAAAAAGCAAAATCACACGTACCGAGACCTTCCATGATCTTTCCGATAGACGCCCACCAACGCCAAAACGCTCTGCCTTCCCTTCATTCGATCAGCATCAATCCACATCTGCAGCGACACCGCCTTCCTCTCGTCATCCGGAGCAATCTACTCTCCCAGTTTCTAATACTGCCGTTGAGTCCATTACTCCAGTTACATCTCCGAGACGACTTGACAGTACGTTGAGCGGGCCGAAGTCAAGATTTCAGTCGATTATGAAGTCAGCGAAGGGTCTTTTTTCGAGTAGCGTTAGTGTTTCAGCGGCCGCTAAGTTAGAGATGTTGTCGTCTCCTAGTGCTTCCCGCTCGCAACCTAATCTTCAGCACATCGGAACTAGCCCTGAAAGGTTCTCTCCGAGTCCAGAAAGATTACCTACGCGAAAACGAAGTGCCACCGAAGCAAAGAGCAACACTGCCGTGAGGCCGACGGAGCTCGAGGATCCCTTCGCGGTTGAATCCCGTACTCGCCCAGCTAAAGCCGTCGAGCCTAATACTGAGCTAGGAAAGCTGCAGAAAAAGGTGCAGTCGAAAGAACGTGATGCACATGAAACTGTCGATATTCCCTCATCGAATCAATCTATTATGAAGAAGAGTCAACGAGCGCAGCCTCAAGCACGGAAAGATGCAGAAGTTGATACTGATATTGAACCTAAATTTCCTCTTCCCCCTACTACATCTCATACTCAGGCACAACCTGCAAGGCAAAGGCCAGTCAAACCCACGAGGGAAGCGGCCCAGAAGCCGAAACCACAACCCATGTCAATCCGCGTCGGGAGTACACTTCGTATGCCGGTGCCGGCAGCATCCTCTTACAGTCAAGAACCTAGTTCGGGCCCAACGCCAGTTTCCGCAAAGCAACCTACTCTGTCTAAAAAAGCTAGCAATTCTTCTTTGCAAACTACGGCGTCGAACGCAAGTTTCAAGAGTTCGACATCTAGCCAATCACTTCGCCGAGCACAGGTAGCAGCAGCAGAAAGTAAAAAACAGGTAAACACCCTGCCCAATTCAAGGCTCGTTACTATTATACTGATAATATTGTTTTCTAGGAGGAACGGGAAGTGGTGCGGAAGGAAGAACAGAAGAAACGAGCCGTTCAACAAAAACAACAACAAGAAGATGTGCGACGCCAAGAGCGAGAACGATCTGTTGCAGATGACAACAAGAAATCGACACAGCGACTTGAAAATGCACGTATAAGACAAGGAAGCCAACCACCAAGGCCGGCTAATGATTTGGTAAGTGATGCAATACGGGGCAGCCCTGCAGAAATCATGTCCTTTTTTAACCAATTTTCATAGGTGTCCTCCATTCAACAGGAAAAGACAATTCAAAGAACTGATGTGGGACCGGCACGACCCCCTTCTCGATTGGGCTCTTCTATGCAGCCTTTCAGCCGATCTATAAACCAGCCCCCAACCAATCCTGCAAAACCAGCGAAGAGGCAATTGGAAGACGAATCGCAGCACAGGCCTCCGACATCTTCCTCACAGATCAAAAGCCAGACAGCGGAAGTGAAAAGAAGAAAGACCGAGGATGAATACAATCAGCAACACTATAGCCAGCCGACCGCCTCATTGAAGCAACAACCTATAAGAAAGGTATGATTGAGGAATAGATTACCCTTGATTGAATTCTGAAACGTTGGGATTTCGGCCTTACTGACAGTGCTTTGGCTACTTTAGGAAAACGGAAAGCTTTCGCTCCTAGCACATGCTTATCCACAGGCACCTCCACCTGCAGCGCATCATCAAAGTGTTGCATCCTTGTATAAAACTGGGCCCGTGCAGGCAAATGCAGCAGGCCAAAAGCATGCAGCCCCAATAGACATGACGCAGTACACCAGTGGGAAGATCCCATTTGCAGCGAACAACGCTACAGCACACAAGACGCCCAGTCACAAGACACCCAATGCTGCCCCTAGTGCTCAACGTGTTCCTGCCAAAGCCTCCCCACAATACCCGCCTAGCGAGAGTATCCACCTTCCTGAACCCCCCACAGACAGCGAAGACGAAGATTCGGACGCCGATATGATGCCGGTTCCAAGTTGGGCACAGGGTCCAGCACTAAGTGCTGCACTGGGCATTCAGGAGACGTGGCAACCAGATCAGATTTTCGGACCTATAAGACCGTTTCCAATGGAGGAAGTATTTAAGCAGGACAAGAAGATTAAGAAATTCCGTGAACGCACAAGCAGTGCCAACTGGAGTGGGCCCGATGGCTTGACTCAGGACGAAATTACTCGGGACTTAGCTGCGCGACGGATAATGCGTGCAAATGGCGGATGGTCGTATAATGTCTCGTGATAATGCGTTTCCAACAACGTTCTCCCTTTACTATCTCTGATTTGCTGCTATTCTTATAGCTAGTTGACCGTATCTCCTAGCTGTCATCCGCATGCATGGGTGGGTGCGTATTGTTTCTTCTCTGGACTGAATTGGACTTCTTGGAGTTTGGACTGAGTTGGGGTGGTTAATGTTGATTACTGTTAAGGGAATGGCCAAATACAGCGTGTTTTTAATCGACATGAATACGCAGTACTGCGGAGTACCAAGAACCAAATAATAGAACTACGTACTAGTTATGGTAGTAATACTAAGTAGTGTAACTGCTAACAGGTATGAATCAACGCTGTGCAGCCCTAGCGGGAATTGGCCTGGGAATTCCAACGCAGATGGCGGCGGCGGCCACGAGGAGCGGAGTCTGATCTGAACCGCGTTTCACTAAGTTTGGAAGGACGTGCAGCGGGCTCAGCCCCCATGAATTAATTAATACCTAATTAATAATTGCGCTCGATCGAGACATTTAGTCTAGTACTACGTAGTGGGATGCGCCGTTGAGAAATTCTTCGAAAATGGAAGGCAACAGCCAACTTGCATGGCTAGCCTTGCACCACGCCCAATACCTCGGTTGGAATTAGAATTTTGTTTCCATTTATATTAATCCGCTTTACTCCGTATTTTTTCATGGATATCCATGTACTAGCTCTAGCTACCGAGTAGAAACATGCTGCATACCTAGGGTAAGACGAGTTTTGTTACATACTCGTACAGAGTCACAGACTAGTTCAGACAAAGCATTAAGGCTCGATGTGAAACAGCTAACTTGGTAGTAGTAGCAACTATACTTCGGGGTACGCAGGCTGTACAGTGTATGCTGTGCCCAGCCGTGGAGGAACTTTTCTGGAAGCAGAGACACCCAATGAAACCTTGGAATCTTAGTCAATGTCATTGTCATTGTCAGAGGTGGGTGAGTTGGTGGTGTTCCTATGCTTGCGTTACATACACGTTTTTTGCGCCGTTTCGGACACTTACTCGCGTGGCTTGCACTGGCTCAGCTATTGCTGACTAAATAACAAGTACGCAACTTAACTAATGTATTCTGTGCTGATGTTCGTGTAGGACTGTAGGTGAATGCTGGACCAGGTGCTTGATACTAAGCTCTTCAGAAGTGGCGTGCTCTGCTTAAGCCACAGCAAGTTCCTCCGATCTCATGTTATGTGGCAGGAGAAGAGTACCTAGGTAGATTTGCACACATTAGGCACTACTACATAACTAGTACGTAGCACATATGTATGTACTATGCAGGGATAGAAAGTTTTGGGATACATATGTTCGACCAGGGAATCGACGCCAGACCCATTCCAACCCGATTTGCCCCCAACTCACTTAGCCCTAATTACGGCCATCATACCTCTCCGTAGGCTTCTGGAAATAGATTAGCTAACTACGTACCTATAACTTAGGCAGTGCATGACTGTTGGCGGGGCATCTGGCTCGACACCTGTCATTACTACGAGTCTATGATTTAGTATCTGGAACTAGATGACTCGTTGAATGCAAGTTCGTTCGTTGAGATGGGTCTGGTGACACATGTATTTCTCGCATTCGGCTTGAAATGCTATTAGTATTTACTATTTAGTATTTCCTCACGAGACCGAGGCCTGTCGGCCCCATTGCTTGGGCTCCCAGCTACTTGTTTAGGCACGTTCAGATAGATTACCTACTCTAAGGCCAACGCCTACCCCTCCTCAAGCAAGCACTTCAATATTTAAATGTATGTCCAGCTATGGAATTATCAATGCTGGTTTAATTTCCGGTCAGTTTCCATAAAAATAGATAGTGGCTTTAGCTTAAATTCGTTCTCTTTGTTTATCCCTCTCATGTAAGGCACATTGAGACTAAAACCGTAGGCATTGCCCGAACAGGTAAGGTAAGGGTGTTAGTTGGCTTGACGTTGGTAGGGCCATGGCTTGCATTGTCTACAGTTGGGCCCTGAGGTCCAAAACAGAGTGTTCCACTTGAAATCCCTCTAGCACTCCGACTCTTTTCTCTCTTACCTGTCCTCTCCCGGATCTACTACGGCATATTCTTCTTCGCGGTCACGTTTTCATTAGACTGAGTCTGCTTGCTCTGGAAGTAGGACTAACAGACTCGCGACACGATTGCTCGTTGAAATGTCTCACTACGAGAATGAGCTTTCTGTCTCGAGACCCACTGACCGGGAATATCGAGATAGATGCTCTTGTACAGCAACGTCAGTGGCGCGACGCCGAGAGCATTCTAACCCGCACACTTTCAGAAGCTGCGAAGAGAACCTCTTCTCCCGGAACAAGTATAACAATAACAACAAAACTTGATGATGGTCCTGAAATCCAGAGCACAAAGTTAATGCTAGCTCATATCTTCCGTCAGGTTGGGCGACTTCGTGATGCCGAGAAACTAGACGCAGAGGTTCTAGAGGCTCGACAGCGATTGCTCGGCCCAGACGCGCAGGATACTCTGATCGTCATGTACCATCTTGCCACGGACATAAAGCGACAGACTGGACGATTACTGGAAGGTTTATTTATTGAAAAATACGTTCTGGAAGCGGTCGTCCGAGCCTACTGGCTCGATGATACTGAAGAGAGTGGCTGTAGCAATGCTTCCTCTTCCACCTCTGCTGCTACTACGAATACAACAAACATGGACTCTTCGTCTGCGATGGATATCGTAACCCGCATGTGCCATTTAGCGGACACATTCTTCACAGAACGCTACGCAGTGTATGCAGCTGAGTTACATGAGACCGTGTTACGGTTGTGCACAACTTCTCTTGGGCCTGGCCACCCTTACACAATTGCGGTTATGGACAGCACTGGGAGGGATTACGTCTCACAAGGTCGCTTCACGGAAGCTGTGCGTCTACTACAGGATGCTGTGGAGGCCGGCACAGTCCATTTGGGGGCTCAGGATTCCACGACACAACGTTGCGTTGTTCATCTAGCGGAGGCGTACGGCCGTATCACTGCGGAAGGCAATGGCAAAGTGCCAGACCTAAAAGCGGTTACTGTATTGGAGCAGGGAGTCCAAATATTGGAAGAAAGTATCGACGCCGAGGAAACCGATACTGTCTCGCTCAAATACTATTTGGCAGTTGCCTACGCGCGGGTAGATGGCCGGATTCGAGACTCGGAAGCTTTACAGAGACAAATCTTGCATTGGTGTCGTGACCAGCTGGAGATTCGCAGTGAAACTGCGAATCTGATAATCCGCAACCTGATCTTGATGTATCGACAGTTGGGTATCATGGACAAGGCAAGGGAGATTGAAATTGAGTTTGGGCCAAAACGGCCGTCAAGCTCTTGATCAATGATCAGTTCTTGAGAAACCAATAAATATACCAAATGGCCAAAAGCGGAGCCCCGTTAATGGGGTGGTAATTTATGTGGTATAACTTACAAGTCTGTACTTCATGATTTATCTCAGCAGGCTCTGACCCACTACTACTAGGAATTAGCCGCTTAGCGGCGTTTAGCGCGGCACTAGCGGAGCGCTATACATAGTAAACCAGATCCGGATATTTGTGGAGACCTCGGCATGCTTCAGCCAATAAAATTTCGCGTAGCGTACGAAGATTTTCACGCCAAGCCACTAGACGGCCCGTAGTTGCCTCTTATTGGCTGGGGCATGTGCTCTAGTAGTAGCTAGCGTGCTTTTTAGCGCCGCAGTCTGAGATTGCTGAGATAATCTTGTCTTTTCTTTGCCTACAGTTGAGTAAGCCCTAATAAATGGGCCTGGAGTCCCTGGACTATTCCTCTGCCTGAAGCCCTCTCACCTCAGTCAGCCAAGATGCGTGTACATCTGGCCGATTCATTGGAGCTTGAATTTCCTCCATTTAAAGATTTTCTTTATCGATCGTCGCATTCCACAGTGCCACCAGGGCAGAATCCTTACAAAAGTAATCCCTCACGTCGGCCGGATCGGCTGCCGACGTACCTAGTCCTAGTTGAGTTGAATTAACCAAGTAAGCACTAAAATAATTGGCACACCTAGTATGTATAAGTATCGATGTTGTGATATAAAGTACATACAAAAAAGCGTAGCTTACTAATTAATTTGACAACGAACGCCGAACAGCACATCTTTTATTTACACACGCTCCTTTTATCAATTCGCTTAACCCTTAACTCTCCTCTCCTCTCCTCACTCGCAAAGTCCTCTTAAATGGATTCCAAGGAAGAACAACACGATTCCGAACCTTCGACGCTCCGTGAAGACAGCAACGCGCTACAGGCTTCGCCGGACGCGCCATCTTCAGAGAAACAGCAAGATGATTCACAACAGAAACCACCAAATGGGGGTTTTATGGCCTGGCTACAGGTTGCTGGCGCCTGGACGATCATGTTCAACGTCCTTGGCTTGCTCAACTCGTATGGCCAGTTTCAAAACATCTATGAAACGGGTCTTCTCAAGAATGAGTCAACTTCGACAATCGCATGGATTGGCTCGGCCCAGTTCCTCGTCTGCTACATCGTCTGTATTTTCACCGGTCCGCTTCTGGATACGGGACACCTGCACCTCCTGCTCGGCGTTGGGACCGTAGTCACGGTGTTCGGCTTAATGATGGTCAGCTTGTGCCATTCATACTACCAGTTCTTTTTGGCCCAGACCGTCGTGACTGGCATTGGATTTGGCCTCATTTTCTTGCCGGCTTCGTCAATCGTATCGCAGTGGTTTTCTACTCGCACTCCTCTCGCAATTGGAATCTCGGTGAGCGGATCAAGTATTGGTAAGTTGATGGTCCTCTGGGAAAGGAACACGCAATTAAGTCTTCTTCAGGTGCTGTCATATACCCCATAATGCTTCAACGCCTTGCAGGACAGATTGGATTTCCATGGACGGTACGGGTCATGGGCTTCATGGTCCTCGGTACCATGCTCTTCGCCGCTGCCGTGATGCGAGTACGAGTTGAAAAGAATCCACGAAAGAGAAAAGTTATCGACCTCAGACATTTCAAGGACAAGCTCTACCTCATTGCTTGTCTTAGCTTCTTCGTCAATTTTCTGGGACTGTATGTCTTCTATTACTACATTTCCCTCTACGCCACCGAAGTCGCCGGTACCGACCCGAGTCTTGCCAATTACCTCCTCCCCATCCTGAACGCCGGATCCTTTTTAGGCCGTCTCGTCCCCAACTGGATCGCCGGGCGCTATGGACTCATGAATGTGCAGATTATCTTCGGAATCATTTCTGGTGCCTTGGCTTTTGCTCTCTTGGGCATTAAGACCACAGGTGGCGTCGTTGCGTTCACCGTCGTCTACGGTTTCGTCTCCGCCCCTTACGTCTCTCTTCCTATCCCGATAGTGACGAGCCTATCGCCAGATAAGAGTGTCTGGGCAACGCGATTGGGAATGAGTTTTGCCATCATTGGCCTCGGCGCACTCATCGGCAGCCCTGTAGCGGGTGCTATTCTCGGGGACAGCAATAATAGGAACTGGACCGGTCTGATTGTTTGGTGCGCAGTCATGTTCTTCGCTTCCACCGCCATTCTCACTACTGTGCGTACTATGAAAGTTGGGTTCAAGCTCTTTGTGAAAGCCTGAACTAGGAGACGGAATGATTACCCCTTAGCTGCCAGAGGGTGGGGTTTAGGGCCTGATCGAGAGTGCCATGTCCAAGATGTTATTCGGGACGATAGGGGATAAGTCGAGCTAAGAGATCTCCTTCTTTGACCTAATGCAAGAAGCGCTGCTGAGCACACCCAATCTGGAGGATTGGACCGCCACTTTTGGTGGTGCCAGACAATGAGTAGCAGAGGTCCTGAGCTGGTACACTATATCTAGGTACTTCCCAGGCACTAACTGGATAAGGCCCCTACTGGGTTCCCCCCAGTATTGGTCCTGTGGTGTGGTGATTGCATCGGAAGCCACTCCATAAGTGTTTACTAATCAAGGAATCCACATAACGTAATCAGACACCGAGCGGCGCTGGACACCGAGCGGCGCGGATTTACCCCCTATACTAACTTCCCACCGTTAACCACCGTCAACGACCAAAAACCACCAAA